>VUQS01011661.1:12467-22607 GCA_015108495.1 Heterochromis multidens
TGTTGGGGTTTTCTATTCTCAAACTCTGTATTATTGTAGGGTCTTTACCCTATAATATAAAGCGCCTTGAGGCGACTTTTGTTGTGATTTGGCGCTATATAAATAAAATTGAATTGAATTGAATTGAATTGAATATGGTGGGTTTTAAGACATTCCATTTACTTGATTATAAGAATCAAAAGCATAAAAAGTAATATTGGCACTAGGACATACTTTATCCTGTTAATGGTGGTTACAGTATTTTGCATCAGATTTCAGATTTAATGCAGCTTTCCAGCTTTTCCTTCACCTATGCACCTCATCCTAAAAACCTTCTGTGTACCTTAAACTTTCTGCTGTCTTGTAGATGAAGGTGAATGTTCGGAGCCCTCATTTCACCTCTACCATCTGTTTTATGTGAAGCACACTGCATATGACCCATTCTGACCCAAATACAGCATATTTGTTTCTTTATGCAGTAGCCTCATGTCTTACAATTCAGTCTCAGGGTGAGCTTTATGATTTCATACCTCCAATCATTTACACACACAAACGCAAGGAGTAAATTCAGCTTTTTATTTATTTATATATTTTACTATTTTAAATCCCCCATAGTCCTCTCCTACAGCACTTATCAGTGCCTTTGTTCCTGAATTCAGCAGTCTGAGGCAGATTGGCCCATCAATACACTATCAGAGAAGGTAGGCAAGATAAGAGTTCTGCTGCTATCTGTCTGCTGTGAATAAGCTGTCTAGAGGTCTCCACAGTCCAGGTCAATGCACATACACTAACACGTATATAGTGTACCTGCACACTCACACCGAATAAGCTGTCTGGAGCTTCTACAGTGTAATTCAGCACATACACAGATGCAGAGTTTTATCAGGGAGGAATTCAATGCAGCAAGGAAGATATTACTACATCTAGTGTATCTCAACTCCAACATTATGTTACTCTAATACTTAAAACTTTGGGTAAAAGAAAAGTTGTCTTCCAGTGAGACAGCAAACATTGAAACTAAGCACCACCCGACTTATCCACAAACCTAAACTATATTATCAAATCTCATAATTTAATCAAATCAAATCATCTTTTATTGATGTGTTAGTTCACTTACGTCATTTTGAAAGGCATCTAAGAGCAGAACAATGTCAACCATCACTGACAATTCAAGTCTGGTACAATAACTGGCTAATAGTCACTTGACTGGCAGCTTGTTGGCTTACGTCTCAACTGGCACTGTGTTTGGGTTAAAATCTGCTGGAAATCCTCAATTTTTCTATTTTTAGAGAGACCATGAAGGGTTGGGCAGCACGGTCGTGCTTTGGTTAGCACTGTCACCTCACAGCAAGAGGGTTCCTGGTTCGAACCTGCCAGGGTCCTGAATGGGTTCTCTCCGGGTACTCTGGCTTCCTCCCACAGTCCAAAGACATGCATATTAGATGATTTTAAGATGACTGTAGGTGTGAATGTGAGCATGAATGGATGTCAGTCTCCCTGTATTAGTCCTGCGATAGACTGGTGACCTGTCCAGGATGCACCCTGAATTAGATAAGTGGTAAAGAAAATGCATGGATTGATGGATAATAAATTGTTATGCAATGGTCCCAGTATGAACAATGCTAAAAACACTGCTGGATATAAAAACAAATACACATTATTTAAAAAAAAAAAATCAATGATGGCACCAATCATCTGGGTGTTTGGGCTGCTATTATATTGTTTTTGTCACTTCTGCTTTCCCACACTGTCAAACTCAATTCTGCCATTATCACTGTAATCCAATAATTTTCTTGTCTACCATCTACAAGCCAATCAGCCTCTTGTTCCCTGTGCTTCAAATCTTAGTCTTGTTCTGTCATTCTATCTTTAATATTCTCATTCTCAAACTCAGAATCACAGGATGACTATAAAAAGTATTATATAAGAAAACGTATATCAAACTAGTAAGAGATCAGGAAACAGGCAACTTAATTTTGGAGTTATTTTAGGGATACTTGAGTTTATTTTATGAGGCTTTGAGGAGTACATCAGTCAAAACAGGTTGATGACCAAATGTGTGCAATATCACAAACATGGTTCTATATCTGGATATTTAGTGTCTTAATAGGGATCTTTGGATGGGCACTCACATGCTCTGTATTGTTTTTGGTGTTAGATGGCTTTGCATCCAGTCTGTTTGTCTGAGCATGCTTGCAGTGATCATCAGCATTGATTAGATCAGATTTTTGAAGCAAGAAGTCTGAGATTGAGAACTCAAATTTTATATAAAGCGTATACATCATTTTCACAGGACTCTACAGTATGCAGTCCTGTGAAAGTATACCCACGATTCAGTGGCTTGTAGAACTAGGGTTGTCATGGTACTAGAATTTCAAACTCGATACTGATACTCAGGAAAATACTCAAGACTCTATACAATTTTTGATACCAGAGGGAAGATTTTTACCTCATATTGCAACAATAGAAGTAATGGCGAATAAGTCATTTCTTGAAAAAGTTAAGTTGTTCATTTTCAAGTTAAAAATGAACTTTGGATAAAGTGTGGTATTAGTTATACTAAAATAGAGAAGATATAAAAAACAGAGCGGCCTCACTGCGAAAGATTGAACCGGTCACTGCCTGCATTTTTAAACTGGGCTCACAGTTGGCTACAACAAAATAAGAAACACATTTTAATAAATGATTGTAAAAGTAGAAAAGTTAAAGTTTATTATCTTGTCCACATCTGCCTGCAGCCTCTCTCATCCAGCGTTGACACTGCTCAGTCTGCAGCTCTTTACATCCTCAGCTCTGCTCTTCAGGCCTGAAACCCGTCTGATTCAGCTGCTCTGCTCCAGATTTCACTCTTTATTTGCTCGGATTACTTCTCCACACTCTGGAGTCTCTGCTCAGTTCAGCTACAGTTCCCCTGCTGCTCTGTACAGCCATCAACCCGCCCAGTTCTCCATGTATCTGTAATCCGTTCTGTCACGGCTTAATATTCCATCTGCGACTCATTTAACCTGCAATAATTATACATCTTTTATATATTTTATCTTTTACTACAGCCCGCTAGCTGCTGCGTTAATGACAACAGATGGCTAATGTGGCTATCGGGTAACTGCTAATAGTTAAATGGCTAAAGTTAACATGTGCGCCGGTCAGGTTAATATTTATGATAACTGTTTAATACTTCAGTGTTGTTGAAATGGGAACTTTACTGACCTCTTTAAATTCTCTCTCCTCCTAAAGTGTTTAGTGTTATGAACATTAACTACTTCAGCTGTTAGTGAGGGGAGGAGCTGTGTGCCTGTCTGTCTGCAGCGGTGCCGTATGAAGTTACTAAAATGAATATCATGATTCGATATTAATTTTAGTATCAATTAATATCTGAGTCTCGATTTTTTTGACAACCCTATGTAGAAACTTGAAGTATCTGTTTCCTGGATGACTTTATCAGTCTCTCACATTGTGGAGAAATTTTGGTCCACTCTTCTTTACAGTGTTGCTTCAGTTCATTAAGGTTTGCAGCCATTCGTTTATGAACGTTTATGCTCTCTTCCCACAACAGCCTTTCAATGGGGTTCAAGTCTGAACTTTGACTGGACCATTGCAACACCTTGATTCTTTTCTTTTTCAACCATTCTGTTGTAGATTTGTTGCTGTGTTTGGGATCATTGTCCTGTTGAATTATCCAATTTCGATCAAGCTTTAGCTGATGGACAGATGGCCTCACATTTGACTCTAGAATACATTGGTATACAGAGACACTGCAAGCCCAAAGCAAGCCTAAATCATCTCCCCTCCACCACCATGCTTAACAATTTATATGAGGTGTTTGTGCTGATATGCTGTGTGGTGTCACTATGCATTTTTAGCAAACATCTCCACTTTGGTTTTATCTGTCCAAGGGACATTGTTCCAGAAGTCTTTTGGATTGTTCAGATCCAACTTTGCAAGCCTAAGCTGTGCTGCCATGTTCTTTTTAGAGAGAAGAGCCTTTCTCCTGGCAACCTTTCTAAACAAGCCATACTTGCTCAGGAAGCAGTAGGAGTGTTTTTCCCAGGACTGCATAGAGTCCTGTAAAAACTTTCTTTTTCATATTAATGTAGGTGTATAAAACTATTCTGTGAACTACAGAGTTAAAAAAAATCTTGTTAGTCAAATTTTAACATTCCAGGTATGTTGTGTATCACTTTCACCTACAGACAGTAACCCCCAGGGGTTCAAGACCAACACAAGATTTAAAGGTTGTTTTCATGAATTATTCTGGACTCATGCCCAGATGTTGAGAACATCTTTTATTTTTGCCGGAAATTTTAAGCTTAGTCATCAGTGCGTCCCATCTGTGCTGTGTTTAAACAAAGCATCCTGGGACTGTGAAGGTTAAGAGAGGATGAATACAATGAGGACCTTCCCATTAGAGCCAGAGATCAGAAAGAGAAGGGACAGAGTGGGAGTAAAACAGGCGGCGAGAGACTGATTAAAGACAGTCGGGTGGAGTGTCAAAATGTGTGAAAAAGGGGGGTGAGGAGAGAGGAATGAGGAGACTTATCTTTGGCTGTGACCTGAAACAGCTGTTTCTCTGCGGTGCATTGAAGATGGATCCTCACTCATTTCCTCTCCATCCTGCGACTCTATTTATGATGCCAGTTTACTGTCTTCAGAGGGACACAGACCTACTTCTTCCATGAAGAGAGAAAGAAAATCAATTCAACTTAGTGATCAATCACTGCAAGGAGCAAGGAGGTGTACTGTTTTGCAAAACAAGGCAATCGTGTCAAGTCTCTCCTTCTGCGTTTATTCCACATAGAGCTGAACAAAATCAGGAAATGCTTTTTCAGATGTTATAGCGTCTGTGAAATTAAGCTATAGGATGCTGTTCTAAGACTGCAGATGTGAGATTTGACATTGAGCCGAAAGTCTTTCATGAGCTTGGTTTTAGTTGTAATGTGGAGGTTTTGGCCTGTCATCAGCAGCTGAAGACTCCCCCCTGCAAACCACAGCTGTCACCCAGAAAACACCCAGAGACAAGAGAGAGGAGAGAAGAAAAAGCTGAAAAGGATGTGTCTCTTTCTTGCTCTTCGAGGTCAGGAAAAATTTCGGTCTGTTTTTTATAATTTATTTTTTACATTGAACATTCCAGTAAAAGTCTGGAAGGTTCATGGCATTGATTGATCAAGTAGGTGACAAAAGTTTTGGTTCATTGAACTGCAGACCTATCTCACCTCAGAGTAAAGGTGGAGAAAAAAGGGAGAATGGCAAAAACCTGATGGTGACTCAGAGAAACATTAAGGCTTATCTAAATTTTGCTTAGTCTTTTTAACCATCAATCTTTTTGAAAAATGTTCTATGGACTGGCGAGAGAAAACTCAAACTTTCTGAAAAGCAAGGGCCCTGCTACAACTGGCATACACAAACACAGAACTATACAATATACCTACAAGCAGGCAAGGACATGGCAATGTAATGTGTTGTGAGGATGCTTTGCTGCCCCAGGGGCAGAGCAACTCTCTGTAATTAAGAAAAAAATGAATCCTGCTTTCCTGCATTCTCTCGAAGGAGAATGTCAGATCATCAGTCTGTGAGTTAAAGTCCAACTGCAGCTGGGTTATGGAACAAGACACTGATCCCAAGCATAAAAGTACACCTCTCCTCCCCTTCCTTCACACCAAATGGTTGAGAAACAGTATATATATATATACGAAAAGAAGAAAAAGTTTACTTTCTCACTGTCTTTGGGTGCTTGCTCAAGGGTGAATCATTGGCTTTGTCTCTAAAATATTAGATGATCTTGACCTTACTATGTCAAGTGCCTTGAGATCCCATATGTTACGATTTGGTGCTATATAAATGAAACTGAACGCAGAACATGAGCATTGAGGTTGCAGGTTGCAAGAGTAGATTGACTGATAGAATACTTGAAAAGAATCAGCAGAATTGTGGGAGGAAATGAATGCAGGATGAATACCGAGGAGCAAAGGAGGTTTGGAGGAGAATATGTAAGAGGACAGTTAAAGGATAGGACGTTTGAGAAGAGAGACGGAGCGGAGCGGCATATGACTGGTCGTCTATGGAGGTTGATGACCGGCCCCTGTCAGTCAAGCTCACACAGAGAGAGCAGGGCCCTGCCATCTGCTCCAAAGTTAATGGGAAGGAGACAGGCTGGGGAGGTGAGATGTGTCAACACAGACCAGAGGGGCTGGAGGGAGAGGGAACAGTGAGAGGATAGAGGTCTGAGCGAGAAAGAGGTGAATTGTACAAAGGAGGGTATAGAGACCAAGGACAGTAAATAAGTGATGCCTAATGGAGGTAGAGAAGGCTTGAGTACTAGGGTTAAATCAAGATGGAAGGCAATAGACCACAGAGAACTTTTGAGCTTAGATTGTATCCCATAGCAAATGTGCTAAGAGTCTTATTATGGTTTTTAACGTCTTTCTACATGTCACAATTAAAGCATTCACTCTCATTCACCTCCTAAAAATGGTATCTAATTACTCAAACACACAAATGCTATTGGAGAGCCAAGTTTTGGTTTGGGTTATGAATAAAAAATATATAGAACCTTCTCCCATTCCAGGATTGAACAAATTCATGCATGTGTGCAGGTGGTGCTTTAGTCAACCATATTGTTTCTCAGTAATAACTAAAAGCAGAGCAAGGGGCCATCATGAATTTGTTGATCCTCACTGTAATGTTAAGAGTTCATGCCTGCCCTGCATTCCTCACATACTTTAGGCTTTTCAGCTGCTTGTTGTGAATGTGAGCTTGATGCCTAATCAATTGCTTTTGTGATTCTCTGAGAGCTTTTTAATAGACCATGTATGACACCCCCTGAAGTCAAAGACTTTTGACAGTTCAATTACGGCATTCTATTCTAGATAGTGATGCACATCGTGACTATATATTACTATGTCACGGAGGCATCTTAAACATCTGCTCAGTATATGAACGATTATGAACGATGCAGTTTCTCTCATGGATGAAAAAAAAAATCACACAGAATCTGGAGAAAGGCACAAGGTCAGAGAAAGTGGGGATATTGATGGTTAGAAATGGTCAGCTGTTTACAACTTAAGTAAGTAACGTAAGTAACTGTGTTTCTCATTATAATTTTGATCTATAAAAAACAAGTTTTTTGTGAGGTTGTTGAGCTGAGACTCACACCACCTGTTCAAGAACGTCCAGGAACTAGGTCACAGCTAGACAAAGTCACAACCAGACAAAGTTACCAAGGCTCAGGTTAGAATTCAGGCCTCAGAACAAGGCTTTCTTCTCAGCCATCACACAGACTCTACCCCCTGCTGTTGAACATGAGCAATACTTGGGAGTGCTTTCTCTCAGGTTCACCCTCCCCCTCAGGTTAACCTCCTGACTGGACAACAGATGGACTGTGGAGGTGCCCAGACAATAACACCTCCTGCTCATTGTGTGTTTGTGTGTGCCTGCCTGGATGGCTGTGTGTTGTTAGGTCAGCATGGCTACAGATGCAGGTGCAATCCTTCATGTCTCTTGATGACACTGTTATCACTCATTGTCCAAACTTGTTCAGGGTCTGTTTAACTGTAAGTTGATCAAACTGAATACCAAACCTGAAACACTTTGTTTTTTATTAGTGTACTCTTTGTATGACACAATTTTGAATTTTTGAGCTCACTGAAAAGCCATCCATCCATCCATCCATCCATCCATTTTTTCAATCTCATGTCTTTTTTAGGCTCACGGTGGGGCTGGAACCTATTCCAGCTGTCAGTGGAAGAGAGGCTGGTACACCCTGTACAGGTTGCCAGTCCATCATAAGGCTACCAGAGAGACAGACAACCATTCCTGCTGATATTCACAACTGCTGCCAATTTATCACCAATAAATCTAATATGCATGTCTTTGGATAGTGAGAGGAAGCTGGGGTACCCTGACAGAACCCACGCAGGCACAGGGAGAACATGGAAACTTCATTGCTTGAATCAAAAGTTAATTGAATTCATCAGTTTCTGTGGCTGTAGATAAGAATAGCATGTTCCGCTGCATAATGTACCCCAAGCTGTTATGTAGGAACGTGACTGCTTATTCTTAGCTCTGTAATAATGTAGGCATGATCAAAATGAGTGTGCAAAAAAGTGAACCGCATGAAAATTAGCTGATCTCAAATCAAGTCATTGTTTTTTAAATTTTTGTTTAAGACAGGAAAGAAAAATTAACATAAGCACTTGGATTGATAATGTAAATGTACCAAATTTAGCCATAAAGGCTAATTCTCATCTGCATTCCCTGGTAGGTTGATGGTATGTATAAACCAAGAAAAACAATCATGCAAAGCACATAAACATAGACAAAAGCCAGAAGCACAAAAATAATTTTTAAAAAATGATATGTAGTGAAAACATGCAAATATGGTAAAGGAGAAGTGGCTGATAAAGGATGCAAAACAGCTGCTGAGAATGAATGTAACATCAAAAAAACCTGTTCAATCCAGCCTGGTTTTCTAGAAAGGCGTATGGAAATTTCCTTGTCATTTTATTTGTTAATACAATGCATTGTTGTGTATATTATGTAGTTTGGGGTAAGGACAGCCTAACTCTAACCATTTTGCATGCCATATAAGACCATAAAATGAGATGGTAAAAGCTGCAAAAGCAAAGACATGACACAAAACACAAAACATGCTGTCATGATATCACATTGTTCAGCCTGTTATAATCTGGTACAGCAGCAGGTGAAGAGAAAGGTACTTTAAAAGACTACTTATTGTTTTAAGATTGCACTTCTGCAATGTAACCTGACAGTTGTAATGGACAGTTTTGCACCACTGAACCTAGGAGATTTATTGTAATCTCCACCTTAGAAAAAATAACCCAATAATTCAGTCAGTAAGAGTTCCACAACTGTAACTTGAGCTCATGACAGCCTTATGATAATTTCAGTGACACTGATGTTGTTAAACAAGTTCTAAAAATTCTCAGCTGGAGCACAAACAAACTTTATGCAACACAAATGAAGCATAACAATGTAAAACGTGCATTTTAGTCGCAGTAACTCCAGGTGGCCTCCTCATGGAATTTGCCACCTGGCAACCTTCTTGGATTCAATAACAAATACTAGTGCATCCAAAAGCCTTTTTCTCTCACTCTATGAATATATATACACTGCTAAAAAAAAATTAAAGGAATACTTTAAAAACACATCAGATCTCAATGGAAAAGAAATCATGCTGGATATCTATACTGATATGGACTGGGTAATGTGTTAGGCATGAAAGGATGCTACATCATTTGAAGGAAATGAAAATGATCAACCTACAGAGGACTGAATTCAAAGACACCCCAAAATCAAAGTGAAAAAATAATGTGGCAGGCTAGTCCATTTTGCCGAAATTTCACTGCAGCAACTCAAAATGGTACTCAGTAGTTTGTATGGCCTCCACGTGCTTTTATGCATGCCTGACAACATCGGGGCATGCTCCTAATGAGATGACGGATGGTGTTCTAGGGGATCTCCTCCCAGATCTGGACCAGGGCATGACTGAGCTCCTGGACAGTCTGAGGTGCAACCTGGTGGCATCAGATGGGCCCAAACATAATGTCCCAGAGGTGTTCTATTGGATTTAGGTCAGGTGTGGGGGCCAGTCAGTGGTATCAATTCCATCAATCTCCAGGAACTGCCTGCATACATGAAGCAGGGCATTGTCATACACCAGGAACCCAGGATGCACAGGTTGGGAGTCTCATAGGTTCTGACAATTCAATTCAATTCAATTCAATTCAATTCATTTCAATTCAATTCAATTCAATTTTATTTATGTAGCGCCAAATCACAACAACAGTCGCCTCAAGGCATTTTATATTGTAAGGTAAAGACCCTACAATAATACAGAAAAACCCCAACAATCAGACAAACCCCTATGAGCAAGCACTTGGCGACAGTGAGAAAGAAAAACTCCCTTTTAACAGGAAGAAACCTCTGGCAGAACCAGGCTCAGGGAGGGGCAGCCATCCGCCGCGACCGGTTGGGGGTGAGGGGAGAAGGACATGCTGTGGAAGAAAGCCAGAGATTAATAATAGCTCATTAAATGCAGAGAGGTGTAAAAACACGGTGAGAGAAAGAGAAACACTCAGTGCATCATGGGAAACCCCCAGCAGCCTAAGCCTATTGCAGCGTAACTAAGGGAGGATTCAGGGTCAC
>VUQS01011669.1:8339-29240 GCA_015108495.1 Heterochromis multidens
TCCTGCCATCCAAAGCAGTCATTTCTGTCTCCTTTCCGAGGCTGAACGAGTGGACTTTGGTGCAGATTGGAGTCTTCACGGTGCAGGTGAAGTCTTTGCCGTACTGCTCTATAACCATCACCGGTTTTACGTCCTTACGCATTTTGATAATCATTTGAGGTGCACCTGGAAGGTACATTTACAAACAAAAAACGTATAACACTTTATGTATGCAGTAAGCAAATAAATAAATCCTTTAGGCTTTAAAATATTTTTTGTTTTTTACCAACGGTTTTAAGAAACTCCTCAAGGTTTTCCTCAGAATAAACTTTCCAGGTGCCGCTGAAGTCCATGTTTGCTGCAGGGGATGTTGTCACAGTCTCATCACACACTGCTGGTTGTCATGGTGGAGATTTCAAACTCCCTGTTATTTCTTTAATTGTCTTTCCACTGAGAACCTCAGTAGCCTGAACTCCTCCATTAGTCCTCATTCTTATTTTTAAACCTGACATTTTTAAAGTATTCCTGCAGTCAGGCAGTTACAGAGGTGATGTCTGCTCCACTGTTTTCTCTCTACCACCTGTACAGTATGATTTGTATCTTTCGCAATCGAACAAAGTCAGCAGTAAAAAACTTTTATTTCACACAAGAATTAAAGCTTTCGCTTATGATTTCAACACATTTTTATTTTTGCAAAATATAATTATAACAATATGTAATATAAACAACATTACAACTGGTAAACGCACAAAAAGCAAAAACACTTTTAAGGCAAACGTGTGCAGGCAGCAAAAGCTCAGGCAGTCCAGTCTCTTAAAACACTCAATAAAAGTCTTGGAGCATGCTCAGTTGACAGGAACACGCACAAAAAAAAGAGCTTTGTTTACAAAATGTGGAAACATTACCGACACCCTGTTCAGTTTGACACAAGCTGAAAACACTGTAGCGTACAAAATCAGTCACATTATAAACTGTGGAGCACATTTTAGTCATACAAACACGGCATCTGTCGAATTCCCTGAGAAAACACTGATCAGACAAGCAGCAACAGCTGTAGAGATAAGCACAGTGCTAAGCTTGTTCACGAATATCTACAGCTTATTTTTCATTTTTAAGCTTATTAACGTCCTTAGATCATCAGATTGGTCTTTTCTTTTCCAACATGACACTTCAAACAGTGCAGACATACTAAAAATACTAACATTTATACTTCTGCGCAGCCTGACCGATGCAGGAATTTTGTAAAGGCTGATGTGAGTGTGATGATTCAGGAATCATTTTTGATAGTTGCTTTTCTCAAATAGAAAAATTTGGCCAAGATATGTTCACAGCGGGACATTTAAGGCACCAAACTGTGCCACATATAATAAACCTGGTTACAACATCTAGTCTGATGCATGTAGAGCAGAACAGGAGTGTCAGACATGCACCAAACGGCACAATCTGGCCCACTGGGTGGGTGTGCAAAGTGTGAAAAATTTTCACTAAAATGCACTCCTCCTCCTTTTTGTGGTCATGCTGGCGTTACATAGCAGGAAAGCTTAATGGAGAATTAAAAGTACACCTAGATCTAGACAAGTTGTTTGATTCATAAAGATGTAAAATACTTTTGCTCTGATGTTTTGTGTCTTTCTGATCTGTACATTGTAATTTACATGTAATGGCAGTATGTGGAAAATCTGAGATATGTTGGTGAAATTACACTTTTTTACATATTTTTTCTTAAGACTTATCAGGCAAAAGCAAGAAATTTAACAAGAAATAATACCCGCTGTAGTCTGGCGATTATTTTTAGCAGAATGGAGGTGAAGGGTGTCTTTCGTTCAGGTAAACATTTTCAGAATGTACTTCTTTAGAATTAATGAAAGGCAAAAGTTTGAAGGGGTGTCTTTTAAATATACGTTACTATGCAGTATTTTTAATGGTCCTGTTTAGTAGAGATTAAAATGCGCTGCATGTGTGAGTTTAACTGTAAAATGAAAATACTGGCTAGGTCGTGAAAACATTAGTTTTGGATTTTTTTACTTCAGTCTGATGCGTTTAGATTTAGCTTGTTTTTATAACAAGTGTTGCTCTCACATTGATCAGCAGTGGGGAGGAAGAACTCCCTTTCAGCAGGAAGAGACCTCCAGCAGAAACAGGCTCAGGGAGGGGCAGCCATCTGCTGCGAATGGTTGGGGGCGTGAGGGGGAAAAATGAAAGAAAAAAGGGGAGCACAGAGAGACTGGACAAAACACAAACTGTGTGAGAGAGAATGACACACAGTAGTGGTTTATAAACACATATGGAGTGAAAAGAGGTGACTGGAGAAGAAGTGCTCAGTGCATCATGGGAAGTCCCCCAGCAGCCTGACTCTATAGCAGCATATCTAAGAGATGGTTCAGGGTCACCTGATCCAGCCCTAACTATAAGCGTTATCGGGAAAGTTTTGAGTCTAATCTAATCTAAGCCTCCAATTCTACTTTTAGAAACTTTAGAAACCACAAGTGAGCCTGCAGTCTGAGAGCGAAGAGCTCTGTTGGGATAATATGATACGATGGGGCCTGATTATTTAGGATTTTAAATTAAATTCTGGATTTAACAGGGAGCCCATGAAGAGAAGCCAGTATGGGCGAAATATGATCTCTATTTCTAGCCCTGTCAGTACTCTCTCTGTGGTGAAACTGAAGGCTTTTCAGTGAGCTTGGCTGGTAAGTATATGCAGGATGCAGCCATGACTATGACTTTAGTCAATGCAGTTTGTGCTGAAGGCAACATGAAGGTCTGGACGAAACTTCATGGCAATCCATCCAATAGTTGAAGAGATATTTTCACGGTGGCGCCAGAGGAAAAGTCCATGGAGGATTAAAGTTGGGAGGATTCATCCTCTGGGCACCGTGGATGAACAAAACTTCATGGCAACCCATCAAAGGGTTGTTTAGATGTTTCAGTCTGTGATAAATATCTGAGATAAACAAATACTGACAGCTGAGACAGATTATCATCTGGGCTCTACTTCATCATGTTTCTTATCTGTGCTTTGAGGGGGGCAAATTCCACCCGTCTGGTGCTTCAGACTTGTTAAAACAAGTTAAAACAAAACTTCAAATAAGAAACGTCCTCTGCGGCATGCTTTGGTAACGCTGCATGTTGCATGATAAAAAATATTCTGAAATTATGAAAAAAGATTGCATAATCCTAAATCACAAATATGCAACAATTTAAATAATACATATCAAGCTTTGCTGAAGCTCCCTTTTCTTCAGGGCTCTCCTGCAGAACTCAACAGATTACATGTGGAGATCATGAAACTGTAAATGTGCTTCACTCATGGCAGGAAGGCGCAATCCCTGTCATCCTCCTGGTTCGGACCGGGGTCACTAAGGCAGCGTGAAACTTTCAGTTGGTCCTCCTGGTCGTCCTGCTCTTTGGCCTTCAACTCGGCGTCACCGTTGGCCCTCGGCGTGCTGCTCTGATCGGGCTTCCCGGGGATCTCTTTCAGCAGGCTGACGTCATCAGGACGGCTGGAAGTTGGCATAGAAGCCGGGCCTCGGGAGCTCTCGCTGTCATCGTAGGTGTAAACTTTGTGCTCTGGAAAATAAAGGCAGCGACTCATTTAACACCATCTACAAGTGGCTTTATTTTAGATTTGGTTAATTAAGAATACAAGCAACAGTTATACTTTTGTCAAATGCTTTAGAGCATGCATATTTGCTTACATGTAGAAATTATTATTTTAATATCTGTATATTTTATAGTGAGGAAAAAAAATTAAACAGAAAAATTCTTGCGGTGAAAATAATACAAAACGAGGAAAACACACAAACAAAAAATCTAAATTAAACTGATTTTTGCTGTTAATAGTTTATATTGTCATTTGCTTATATTTATAAATCATGTATTTAATAATATTTATTTTTAATCAAAACATTATTTATAGACTTTTAGGCCGTCTGTTCAGTAACGAGGGTGGTTATATTACTGGTTAGTAGATACATCCATAGATATGCTGGGACACATCATCAGTGATGTTTCCTGAGGTCATCGGATGTTTCTGGTCTCGCAACATTAAACACCCTCGCTCAGGTGACCCAGTCAGGGGTGATCAGGCTCTGACTTGTGTCCCAGCAGCACTGGCCCACGATTCGGACCTTTTGATCCAAATCCACCTGGAGGCTCTTTCTGCAGCCTCAGAGGCAGATTTGATGACCTTCCTCTTTGCAGCTCCTCTGATGCCAAGAAGGGTGTAGGTCTTGCAAGGGGAGCGGGCAGCGAAGCCTCAGCATTCCACTTCTATGGGCTCACAGTACGTTCTCCAGCTGTACCTCCGGCACTGGGAGGTTGGGATGGATCCCAACGCTCCACATCCTGTTGCCAGTGTGCCCATCAGAGCTTTGTGTCTAAGCTGAGTTTCTGCCACTTCCAGCCCCTCTTGAGCACTCCACTTCTGGCCAGTCCACACCACAATGCCTGCTGATGCCACTGTAGAGTCCCGGAAGTCACGATAGACTAGAGCCTCTCCTGTGTGGGAGACCCTGACCTCCTCCGCAAGACTGCTGAGGCTTGTTGTTCCTTACTTACTTAAATTAATTGCAGAAAAATAATATAATTTCACAGGTAAAAACACACATTTGCACAGTTATTAAAAATGTGCAACCTCAAATACTTATGAGAATCTGGATATTCTAGGCTAAAATCCCAAGCCATAAGGACTCCATCCATCCATCCATCCATTCTCTTCCGCTTATCCAATTCAGGGTCGCGGGGGGGGCTGGAGCCTATCCCAGCTGCCATAGGGTGAGAGGCAGGGTACACCCTGGACAGTTCGCCAGTCTGTCGCAGGGCTAACACAGAGAGACAGACAACCATTCACACTCACATTCACACCTATGGGCAATTTAGAGCCATAAGGACTCATTCTCTTTAATGCTAAGTATTTGCAGCACTGAACAGGACATTTTCCTGGGTGAAAAAAAACAAACAAACAAACCACAGATTGTTCATAACAGATGGATCCACTGTGATAAACTCCAGGAGCAAGACTTGGAGTCACTCCAAAGCCCCTCAGTTTTGGAGTGACCTACTTGAGGAGATAAGGCTTACAAAATGAGTGACTTCACTTTTTAAAAACAAATTTTTTTTGCTTTTATCTCATGTTGACGACCTCTCTTTTAAAGAATTTTCTATCATCTCTCATCATTTTGTACTTGCTTGCTATCATTTTTTTAATGTTCGTGTATTTTTTTCTGTTATAATGTCAACAATTTGTTTTCTATTTTCTTCTAGGCAGTGTTTTCCTCTGTCTATTATTACTTTCAATTATCTTCATTATAATTATTATTATAATACGTACCTGCTTGTAAAACTAACAGACTAATAGAATATTAAAATTTCTCACATCAAACTCGGTGCACAAACTTCTTCATGGTCAATTCAAATAAAAATGCTCCAAAAGACACCAACAGCACAAGACACAACACCATCAGTGACTTTAAAGCAGCGAATATGATTATCATAGTTTATTTAATCATACTTTATACTGGCTCTTAGACTGACCTGACTGAAAAAATACTTTTCTCACGGGGGGCGTCTCCTGGCGGTTTGCAGGGACTGTGAGGTAGTGACTCATCTGTAAGAGAAACATAACAGAGTTTAAAGAAGGACTTTACAGGAAATCACAGCCAACAATCAGAATATTGACATTAACAGTACACAGCACTTTAGACAGTATTGATTCTTATCCACAGCAAAACACAGTGATGGTGGCATCTGATCGGTTCTGAAATGATTCTGGTGCAAGAGTCCAACATACAGTTAGAGTCATAAAAATGATTTTCAACCACAAGAAGAACAAACCAGCTAAAAACAGATGTTTCTAAGCCTTATGCAGTTTTAATATAAATGATATAAATCATTTAAAAATAAAATGGATGGGAAAAGTGGAACAGAAATATGTAATAAAGTAGACAGGTTTTCCAAAATGTGGACACTCCAGGACATTTCCATACCATGTGATAAAAGGTGCCAATTGTACCTAAGTGTACAATTTGGGTCCACCTTAAGTTTAATACTATAAAGTCTTTGTGGAGTCATATATGTCCTTTGTATAAAATTAAAATGTATTTGTTGACGATTGTTTAACCCATCTTTAAAGGAAAGCCCAGACATCCTTTGGAGGAATCTCATTTTACCTGCTTGTATCTGGTATTTTATGTGATAAATAAAACAATTTCTGAAAGTATCCTCATTTTACTTTTAGTACCTAAAATCTCTGCACAGTTCTGTAAATCAGCTTTTTCTATTAGCATAAATTACCTTTAATCCGGTGACATCTCTGATCCTAACCCTTTTGATATCAAAAACATGTAATTTTTTGTTTCATATTAAAAAAATGTTCTAAATGGTAATCAGGGGATAAAAAATAAACATGCAAACTAGATGCACAAAAAGTCATTTTTTACTCCAGAACATTGGTTAAGGTAAGGGTCATGACTGAGTCAGTTTTTGGACAGATGTGAAATGTTGTCTTTGACTAATTCTACAGTTTGATAAAAATTTAGGCAGCAGTACAAAAGATCAAGAGGAAAGATTTGGTTAAGAGATGAGGCTCAAATCATGAACCAGTCTCAGCAAAAAGAATGAAGGGGCATATTTTCTCATTTGTTTAAGTGGACAGCTTTAGAGTCAGAGTTAAAACTCACCCTTCTCTCCATCTCCTTCTGCCTCCTGAAGCGAACCTCACTCATATTGTCCTCTAACGGGTCACTCAGCAGGTCATATCTGCTGTACGAGCGAAGCTGCAGAGGAGGAAAAAAAAAAAAAACGAATTAAAGCATCAAATACACATTTCTTTTAAAAAGATAGAAACAGATGGCAAACACTCAGACTGGACTAATGCCATCCATAGGCTTAAACAAACTGTGGATGTCTTCCTCACCCTCTGTCGGGTCTTCTGCAGGTTGGCTCGCAGGACCCTTCTGATCTCCTCCTCACGACTCTTTGAGATGCTCGGGATGGCTCGGCGTTTGGTTGGCCCTTTGGTCTGAATATTTCTGTGACGAAACAACGAACAAATCATTTAATGAACATAACCTGGAAACTCACAACTTATATTATACTTTTCAAGGGCATTCAGTCAGATTTTAATGTCCCTGAAACAGAAAACAAGCACAACATGTTTCTGATAAGTGGGAGTGTTGATACCTTTTATGAATACTTTATACTTTTTGGAAGTAAAAGAGGTGCATTATTAAACAATCGCACAAAAAATAAAAATAGAGTACACAATCAGAAAAGATAAACTTGATTTTTTGGTGGGATCTGACATCATTTATACTTAAAAAACAAACAAAGAGCAGAATCAAAGAACAACTCCACTTAAAGCTTCCTTACATGTGATTTTTTTTAACCTGAGTTTTGTTTTGGGGAAAAAAAAGTCATATCATCCACAAAATAAATTTGGTTTAAAGGGTTAGTTTACCCAAATAATAAAGGTATGTCCCGGTTACTCAATAATTCACGTCAACACTGTTTTTCAGGAATGTCTCTTGCACAGAAAGCAGTTCTTAAACAAATTCTGATAACAAGCTGCTTTGGGGACTTGTGTCTGGCACTTACTGCATGGAAACGGACGACACAATCGTGGGCAGCTTGGCAGCGCTCCCGCTCTCCACCAGCATCATCGCCTGTTTCAGCTCCATCTTGTTGTAGAAGGAGATGAGCTGAGGCTCGGTGGAGCGTTCGCCTGCGATCAGCCACCTCTTCACATAGGTCTTATTGAAGCGATTCAGCCTGAATACATGAGAAAAACTGTTAAGTTACATGAGTTTTTTTTCCCCATTTTTTCTGCTTTATATCAAACCCACTTGATTAATTGATCATCAGCAAGTGTGATCACCTCTGTAAAAGCAGAGGTTTTGGCAGTTTGCTGGTCTGGATCATTCAGGTGTGTGTTAACACAAAGCCACAATCTTCCCAGGAGTGGACATCCCAGCAAATTCAAGGTGAGACTGAGCAATGTTCAGAGAAATTGCAAAAAACCCAAGAGCTACATCTCAGACTCTACAGGCCTCAGTGAGCACGTTAAATGTTAAAGTTAACGACAGTGTAATTAGAAAAAGACTAAACAAGTATGGCTTGTTTGGAAGGTTTGCCAGGAGAAAGCCTCTTCTCTCTAAAAAGAACATGACGGCACAGCTAATTTTGAAAAGTTGCACCTGAACAAACTATAAGACTTCTGAAACAATGTCAATGTCAATGTTGGACAGATGAGATCAAAGTGGAGATGTTCGGCCATAATGCCAAAACACCTCATACCAACTGTCAAGCACGGTGGTGGAGGAGTGATGATTTGGGCTTGTTTTGCAACCACAGGACCTGAGCACCTTGCAGTCACTGAGTTGACCATGAACTCCTCTTTATTACAAAGTATTCTAGAGTCAAATGTGAGGCCATCT
Source organism: Heterochromis multidens (assembly GCA_015108495.1). Lineage (NCBI taxonomy): Eukaryota > Metazoa > Chordata > Actinopteri > Cichliformes > Cichlidae > Heterochromis > Heterochromis multidens. The sequence continues at coordinate 16,754 of VUQS01011669.1, forward strand.
GTCTGACAGCTGAAGCTTGGCTGAAATTGAATCATGCAACAGGACAATGATTCAAAGCACAGCAGCAAATCTACAACAAGACTGAAAAAGAAAAGAATCAAGGTGTTGCAATGACCCAGTCAAAATCCAGACAACATGACTGAAATGCTGTGGTGGGACCTTACGATAGCTGTGCATAAACAAATATCTCAATGAACTGAAGCAACGTTGTAAAGAAGAGTGGCCCAAAATTCCACCACAACAATGTGAGAGACTGATAAAGTCATGCAGAAAACAATTACTAGTTTTCTACCTACTACTAATTATTGCTGCTAAAGGTGATTCTACAAGCTGGAGAATCATGCGGTGTACTTCGTTTTTCACAGGACTGTACAACAACTTGAGAGCTGATTTTGTGTGATAAAACTAAAGTATTTGCTCCTTTCTCTTGGCTGGGAATTTATTAATTTAAAAAAATTATAAATGGTCAGGATCAAGTTCTCTCTGCATATTTGTTAGACGCCAGCTTTTCTCTTGTTGAGTGGTCCTTCCTGGCATCCTATTTCAACATAAAACACTGAACTACCAAGATGAGAGGTTACTGAAAGGATATATTATGAAAATCATACTTGTCCTTCCAGTGATGATGTCCATAATGACCACAAATGTCTTCGATTCCTGTGAGGAGATGATCCAGGAACTGAAGGCAAAAATGAGTTTGCAGAAGCTGTTATTTATGCATCTTATACATTGTTTAAGTCTGTAACTGTAACCCTATCCCTCTCATATATTAAAAAAGACTGATGTCCTTTTTAATATATGGAGTGAATGACTGAAATCGTCACCTGTGTGTGGATCTCCTCATTAATTGATTCTTTGCTCTCCTTCTTTCTCTTCACAGCCAGGAGCTCCACCAGAGGCCTGATCGTCATTCCCTGAAGAAAGAAAGAGAAATCAGGTTTTAAAAAACATACTGCATGTTTTTTTTCAGACACACTCACATAAAAATACCATTAAAAATTCTGATAACTCGATGCAGATGTGTGCAGGCCAATGCAACTCCTCCTTGATACCACTAGTGGCCAGTAAAGAGGAAAAAAATATAATATAAAGAAGCTAATCGATACTCTTTCCTTAGTGTCCAGCCTCACATACAAGCCTTTTCTTTTGCCACCTCTCTCTTTGCCATATGCCTAGACTCCAAGTGCTCCTGTCTACTTTCTTCATCTCCCAGACTATCTCATCTTTTCTTTTCTAACCTCTTCCTTCGTGGTGATCATGTTGAAAAATAATCATGCTTTTTGTTCACTTCATTTCCTGTTCTCTCATAAATTCAGTTATTCCCACCTGCACAAAGACAGTGAAGAAGATGACGGTGATAATGGCAGTGAGGAATAAGTTCTTCATTTTATCTTCGTCCAGCAGGAACCCCAGTGAGAAGGCTATGGCACCTCGCAGGCCACCGTAGGCGATAATGAACTGGTCCTTTTTGGTCAGTTTAACAATACGGAATTTATTGATGAAGGCTGTAAGCCCAATGACTCCTGAAATGCACAGAAAAAAACAAGAATGGATTTATACAGAACAGGTTGTCATTTTTCAGTGTTAGTTTACATTAACTTTTACCTTATTAGCTGTTCCGAGTGATGGTTTTTTAAAAATTTATTTATGTCATGAATATGACATAAATATGATCACTCAATTTGTATTAACTATACTGATTATTGAATTTCAACCAGATTTTCCTCAGTTTGAGGAAAAAAGTGGCGGTACGTCGTTCCTTTGCGCTCAGGCAGCAATGCAGTCGTGGCTAAAAAACAGTATGGAAAAAAGTCACCACCCATTGATCTGAACTATGAGTTTTAAAGCCTCAAAGTTACTGTTTTGGTCTCTTCATGTTGTTTTTATGGAGCAAGAAATGACCATGTTTGGATGAAAGGGTGGAGTACTACAGTTAAGACCAAAGGTTGTGGAAGTGGAACAACTGCCAAAACCACATTTGATCTATTTGCCAATAAAAATCTTTGAAACATATGAAATGTTTATGATTGTTCTTCACTATATCATAGAAACATGTAAATAATAATCTAAATAAAAACTAAAAGTTTGTGCCACTGCCAAAACTTTTGACACTGTACATTACATTAGTGTATTATTTGTACACCCAATTAAATCAGCTCAGGGCAAGCAAGACAAGCAGTGCTTTACCAGTGAAACCTAAAAATAAACATCAATTAAAACCAAAGGAACCTATCTCCTTGCATCTCTAACAGCGTTCTGTCATAAAGCTTCTCTTATTGCCTGCTTGCACCATCCTTCAAATTGCTGCCATCTTGTGGCTGCAGTTGGCTATTGTCTCTGGAAGCAGGATTAACTCTGCTTGCCTCTAATTACACTGAAATCTGTAGTGAGTCTTGATTTCATGGGCATCTCTGCATCCCATTAATAAAGGCTAGAACTTGTTAAGTTGTGAGGCTAGCAGTCTTTTCTGGTTGTTTGCACATTGTGGATAAACATCTGGTCTTTGATGGGAGACTGATGGGAACCAGCGTGCTAGACAAGCTGCTCCTGGCTCTGTTTTCACTGGTTTGAGATCAGTTACATTATGTGGAAACAGAGTCAGCGTTAGCAAGTGAACAAGCCCTCTGTGATTTATCATTGTAACACGAGTTTTCTCTTACTAACCACCTTGGCCAATGTGTGTGAGTAAAGAAACCTTTAGCAACTCCTTTCGCATGTTAGCGAAGAAAGCCCTGATGATGGAGTGGAGACGTCAACTCCTGTCATGTCTGGTTTAAGAAAACAGGCAAGTTGAACAGGAGCAGACTACACCAACACTTTCAGATTGGCATCAACAGAAAAGACTAATTACCTCTAATATAACAGAACTCCCACCTTCTGGACTTCCTGTGTAGTGGGGCACTTATGAGATAGTCCAGAATGAATGGTGCCCTATGGAGCAGTAACCCAAAAATGTAAATTTCATGGCATTTTTATGGTTTTTAGAAATTTCATCATGTTTCTAATAGAAGGGATTGAGACTAGAGCCCGAATATCGGCTGATTTTAGCTATCTGCTGATATATCTGTATCTATATCTGCAATTATAACGGTCGACAAATGAAAATTAAAGAAGTAAATAAAAGATGGGATAAACACCCTTCAACCATGTTATGAGTGCTGATGTTGCATAGTTTGTCCAGCAGAGGGCAATCTGCAATTTCCCTGTTGGCAACATGTGTTCAAAAACACCACAAAACCAAAACAACCAGCTGATCTGAGTTGAGCAGAGTTGGGCACAGTGTTATTTTTAAACTGCACTGTCATAGTAAGGACTTCTAAAAGACTGAAAGAAAAAAATATCTGCAGACATATCGGATTTTTAAATCACCAAATATCGGTAAAAGTCTTAAAAATCCTACATCTGTATAGTAGTATAATAGATAGAGTTTAATTTTGAGTTTTTTCTGGGTTTTGACTGCAGTAAAACACCTTTCTGTGAGTTTTACAGACACCACAGCACCATGAGCCACTTTGAAGCACTGGCCATTTTGATTTCAGGCCTAAAGCCAGCAGCAGCCTGTTCTTATACACATACATAACTTCCTGTTGCAGTTCAGAATTGCTTCTAATGTCTAGGTATTGTTTGTAAACTGGTGCCATCAAGGTTGTAGTGGCCTGATGTAAATCTTTAACGAACCAATCAGCACGCATTAGCAGAATAACACAGTTTTACTGACAAAATGAGCTGCCCTGTAAAAAAACAAACATTTTATTTCAATTAGGACACGATGTCGATGCTGTATTTACTAAAACTAAAATAAAATGTGAGCTTTATTGTGTAGAAGCAGGTGTAAATGATTACTTTATCTCAGGACTATCTCATGAGCGCCCCCTGCTGCAGCCAGTTTCTCTACAGTAGGATTAATAGAAAGTGAAAAGAGTCTCCTGAAATGCCTCTGAAAAATCAGTTTTGGTGTTCCAGTATCCGAGTAACGAAATTTTTACACCACCTTGAGTAAAATAATACATTATAGAGTAGAAAGAAAGAAACAAGTTTAGCAGAAGCTACTGATCTAAAACACAAATACACAAACCTTCCAATCTTATAGCTGCTGACTCATGTGGAGTTAGCTGAATTTTATGTGGTCATACTTTCAATATACTTCTGTCTCTTTAAGTATAACATCCTTTATGAATCAGCGACACACATTAAAAACATGTTTACCGTGTTGTTAATAGGACAGGAAACTGAGAACTTCCTGGTCTATTGTGTTTTGTTGTACTGACCGAGCACTCTGGACACCAGACAGAGGATCACCGTAAAGATGACGAAGGTCCAGTTCCAGGTGTGAGGACCAGCCACAGTGGAAACCCCGAGGAAGATGAAGATGAGTGTGTCGCTCACACTGCTCCACATCTTCAGGAAGTATTTGATGGTGGTGTAGGACTTGTGGGAGATGTTGGCCTCCACATACGGCCGCATAATCACGCCACAAGCGATCAAACTGTTTGGGAAGGGAAAGAAACTGTTGGGATTTTAAATAGTTATGTTCACAATATATTGGGTATTGTTTAACAAAAGAGTTGCAATGACCTGTTTAGGAGAGAAGGACCAACATAAGGGGAGAAGGGTGAAGACGTGCTGCAATTAGATGAACATTCCTTACTGCCATAAACAGTTGAGACCGAAGTAGAGGGGGAAGTGTAAGGAGTTAGATAGTAAAAATGTCTAGCTGAGAAAGACCAGTTCCTTAAGAGAGGAAGATACATGTAAGGAATGCAAGGAAGATTTCTTTCAGGGCGCTGGCCCCGGGGGATTGGATGAAGCTGAGCGCCGAGAGGCTGGGACCAGCCTGTTGCACCAATGAGAAGGAGAGCTAAGTTTAAACCATAGCCCTCCTCTGCAGTTTAACCAATTGTATTCCTTTGTTTCTTGAAAAGTTATAAATGATGCTGTAACAGGAAGTCATTATCCTTTTCTGGGCGGTTGGCCTGAAGCCAACCCAAACAAGGTTGGAAGGTCCTTGTACAAGATTTTAAAGATCCCACTTGAAATAAAACTTTTAAATGAAAGGTAAATTTGTCTTCTCTCAAAAAACACGCTAACAAAACCAGGAAAGACTTAACATCTTGAGTTTTAGTTTCTCTGTAGTTAGGGTTGCTAGATTATGTGATGTATGATTTTGGATAGGACACTGTAACCACAACAAAAGCCTGTGGTCTGTCATGATTTTATCAACACAGACTGTATATAAAGAAGAATAACACGCCTCCATTCCTTTCAAATCAAAGGCAACAGAAGTAGAAGAGCAGTAGTTCTGTCTTTTTCTGGAAACTCTGAACCAGCTTCTGTTGTTTTAAATGTGGTAAATAAATACAAGTGAGTTGACTTAACTTGACTTTCTGGTCTCCTACTTATGAAATGAATGTAGTGCCTGGATTCAGCCAGACTCTCCAAACCATTACAGTCTTGACTGTGGTGAGTCAGTGTATGCTTATTATTTTCTAGATAAAAAATCATTAGCAACCCCTGGTTGTCTATCTTGCTATAACCATCCATCCATTTACTTAACCACTTGTTTAATTAGGGATTCCAGGGGCTGGATCCTATCCCAGCAGATGTGCAGAAAAGTATTGGAGTTTTTACATAATCTTGCAGTGAAAATAAAGGCATGTTAACTTTATTTTGAAAAGGGAGTGTCTTGGAGTTTTTTGATATTTAAGGCTATATGTATCCCTTCCAAAGAGCACCTCAAATATAAGTGGGTTAAATCCAGGAAGCACGCCTTCTCAAAAATAATTGAAGTCTAACCCAGCTGATATTGGGTGAGAACCTGGATAAGCTCCAGCCCCGCACAAGAGACACTAGTTGGACCCCCTGAAGTCCAAGTCATTATCAGTGACAACCCTAACCCTAGCTCTGACCCCTAACCCTGTGTTTTGGAGAAAAGCAATTAGAAGCATTACTTCCTTTGTGCCCTGATTGCCAAAACCTTGGAAAACAATAATAAAAAAAAAAATTTCTATGATAGTATAGAGTTAGGGTCATCACAAATGATGACTCAGACCTTACAGGGTTAACTACACCTACTTTTTCCCCCATTGATTAGCTGTTCTCTGGGCAGCTGTGGATTTCTGTGTAAACTTTGCATGTTCTCCTTTTGCCTGAGTGGGTTTTCTGCAGGTCAGGGGTGTCAAACATAAGGCCCGGGGGCCAAATTGGCCTGGCAAAGACTCGTATCCGGCCCATTGGACAGCCAAAGTACATTACCAAAGTAATTAAGTAATAGATAAGCAAATAAATAACAAAAGTTCCTGTTTTTTCACTGTATACTGTATGTGTTTTTTTTATAGTGGTTCTACAGTTAAACATTTTCTGTGAATTAACAAACTTTTTGTTTTATTATTACAGGACAGTCTGGGCAATGAGCTACCAGAACTTTTTCTGTAATTTTACACATTGATTTCTTATAATTTAAGCCCAAAGAGTCATGGTGACACATTTCTTTTATTTACTACAGCAGCATTTCTTTATCATGTAGAAAAACTGAGACGCAGTGTTGAAATTGCACTTCTTTTTCTTATATTAAGATATCTCAAGGATTAAAGATGGAGTTCTGTCAGTGTAAACATCTTTACACTGACAGAAAGGGGAGTTTCACTGGTCCATCCCACTTAAGACTTGGTGTTTCTAAATCAGTGTTGTTGTCTAAGGGTTTCTCTCTCTCTGTGATGGATTGGTGACCTGTCCAGGTCAGCCCCAAGACAAGCTGGGATATACTTGAGTCTGTCTGAAACCATGAGCTGCACAGGCGGTTAAAAAAAATGGACAGCTGGATGGTTGTCTTGGCTTAGTGTCAAGAACAGTTTAGGCGACAGGATCTCGATATCACATCTCCCCCTACGTGGCCACTACTGTGCGGACTTTGATTTCAAACTACAGTAACAGCACAACAGGGCAGCACCCATATTTGACATAAATTCAGGGGAACTGTTATATTATTATTCTTTATACAAAGTCTAAAATTAACACCTCTTCACATCAGCCCTTGGTGTGTGCCCACCAAAACTTCAAATTCAGTAATTAGTAACTTCAACTATAAATATGTGACATTAGATTTATGATTTTAATGGTTTTTATGTTTTGCAATTAACAGAAATACTGGCGGGCGCCTGTGTTACCCCCCAGCCTCCTAGTAGATGCACCTATGGTATGAATATGAAAATCCTAGGTGACTTTCTTCTTGAGTTATCGCATTCACAAGATTTTCAGAAAACTTGACCTCGGACCTCAACAATATTCGAAATCATCCGAAATTTTTAGTAAATGCACCTATGGCATCAATTTGAAAACCTTTTATCGACTCGTTCCCGACTTATCGTGTTCACAAAGTTGGGTGTCCACTCCGCCCACCCGCCCAGCGGGGTGATGACAATACCGCATCAGCGTTTTAGGGCTGAGGGGTAAAAGCTACATTTTTACCTAACCTCAACTTCAACCTCAACCTTGTTTTAGTGAGTTTACAATTAAAAAAAGAGAGATTTTAGTTTTAGATGTTTAATAATTTGGCAAAAACATGTTTTCATTTTGCCATTAGTGAATATTAAGTATAGACTGTACAGAAATGCATCTACAACACAACAAAGTGCAAAATTTGTATATCTTCTGGGATTTACCACAAACTTATGTCAGATTTTTATCACTAAGCTCAGAGACTGAGGGCTTGTCTACTTACGACATGATCCCTGACAGGTGGAAGACCTCCGCTGAGAGGTAAGCCATGTAGCTGTAGAGGAAGACAAACAGCGGCTCGATGACACGTGTGTGTGAGGTGAAGCGGGACGTAAAAGCTCCCACGATGCCGTAGATAACTCCCACCATGACGCCTCCCAGGGAAACCACAAAGAAGGAGATGACGCCGAGGACGGCGCCGGTCACAGTCATCGCCTGCTCGTGAGCAAACTCCTTAAACAGGTGATACAGAACCTGAAGCAGATACAGAGTTTATACCACACATGTTGTGATTCTTTTATTGATTGCTTTTGCCTTTGTTCATGGTTACTTCATGAATCTAAAAACTGGACTTTATTTTGATAATCTAATAGCTTTATTACCTGATTAGCAGACAATATATCTTCAGGTGTTTTTAATAATAATCGTTCAGAAACTTTTTCAAGCAAAAATGAAAAACAAAAAAACGCTGCAAGGAATGCAAGGAAATTTGCTGCTTAGGTTTTATTTTTTCTGTCAGTAAACTGTATTTATTTACTATTTTTACTGTTAATGGGATACAACAACACCTCAAAGTATATCAGAAAAGGCTTTTTTTAACTATATTTTGACAATTTATAGAAAAGTAATTAATTCACAGAAAAAAAAGAATGACTTTAATTATAACTATAACATATTCGGTATTTGAGTATGTGAACTTTGCTCACCACAGTGACGGCGTCATTGAGGAGCGACTCCCCGAACACGAGGATGTGCAGCAGCTCATTGATGTGGATCTCCTCAAACACGGCCAGGACAGACACGGGGTCCACGGCTGAGATGATGGAGCCGAACAGTAGGCAGGACAGCAGGTCCACGCCACCCAGCTCGGCCGCATCAATCTGACAGACGGCGTACATCATCCCGCCGATGAAAAAGACGTTCCACAGCGTCCCCACCACTGCAAACATCAGGATGGTGCCAATGTTCTCCGTGAAGGAGCGGATGGGCAGGAAGTAGCCCGCATCCAGGATAATGGGAGGCAGCAGGTAGAGGAAGAAGAGTTTGGAGTCAAGGACGGGGGGATTTTCACCAGTTGCTTTGATGATGCCACCCACCAGCAGGCCAACAAAGATTAGCAGACAACTCTCTGGGACGATGTGAGACACAGTGGGGATGATGTGAAAACCTGCAAACACAATCATAATCACATTTAAGACAATTACTAAGAAAAAATACCAAAGATTCCCTGGACCAAATGTTTCAAATGTGGAGTTATCCTCTTTTCTCTGCTTTGTTGTTAAAATTAATGAAAAACATGATTTTGGAAAATAATAATAAATTGACAAAAAAACTGTAAGGTGTATTTAAGTCTTTTTGGTATTTTTTTTTTAGTAAATACAGTTAGGTCTGCCTCTGTACACCACCACAGTGGATTTTAAACAGTCCATATGTGACTATAGTGCAGACTCTCAGCTTTAATTCAGTATTGTATTATCCGTTTAGGAATTGCAGATATTTTTATCCACAGCCCCCCATTTTTAGGTGCTCAAAAGTAATTGGACAAACTAGCATAATTTTCAATATAACAAATGTTTTTAATACTTGGATGAAAATCAGTTGCAGTAAATGACTGCCTGAAGTCTAGAACCCATGGACATCACCAAATGCTGTGTTTCCTCCTCTGAGATGCTCTGCCAGGCCTTTAGTGCAGCCATCTTCAGTTGCTGCTTGTTTCTGCCTTCAGTTTTGTATTTAATAACTGAACAGCATGCTCTGTTGAGCTGACGTCAGGTGATTGAATCAGCCACTGAAGAATATCCCATTTCATTAGTTGAGAAATTCTTGGGTTACTTTTGCAGTGTGCTTTGAGTCATTATCCATTTGCACTGTGAAGTGCTGTGTGATCAGTGTTGCAGCATTTGGCTGAATCTGAGCAGAGAGTAAACTTCATCCTGGTACTTCTATCAGCAGGCACATCATCAATAAACACTAGTGACCTGGTTCCATTGGCAGCCATACATGCCCATACCACAACGCTGCATACAAGTTTAATTGGACTTTCTTGTTCTTTGGTGTAACCAGTGGTTTGCACCTTGTTATAAATGTATTTCCACTCATGAAGGCGTCCCTTGGTTGTAGACCTTGACAATGATACACCTTCCTCCTCAAGACTGACTTGGTTAGATGCTATAAAGGAACACCACCTGGCCATGAAACTGGCTGTCAGCTATTGAATTTTGAGCCTCTGAAAATGGGGGGGTGTGTATAAAAATGACTGTGATTTCTAAACAGTTAATGCAGCATTTTTGTTAAACACTTTGATTTAAAGCTGAAAGTCTGCATTTCAATCAGACCTTTATTGTTTGATTTAAAATCCACTGTGGTGGCAAAACTATAAAAAATGTAATCACCCCAAATCCTATGGACCTAACTGTAACTGATGCTGCTTTTCTTTTTCTTATCATCATAGAAAACAAGCAATTAAAAGACTTCAACACAGACATTTTCGTCACAGTTTCCTGATGTTTCCTTCCTCATATAATTATCAAATCAACTGCTAATTAATATAATTATTAGTTTCAGCATTTTTTTTAATAACTAACATAATTCACAAAGAAAACTTTGTTAGTGCAAGCAAACATAGGAGAACCATTTATTCCAAGGAATCTTGCAGAACATAAAAAGTCTATTAGATACATTAAAGTTATGTTTAGAGTTTATAATTAGTGATTGATCTCTGTGTGCATTAGAGGAGCAGTATATGATGAGAACAGACGTTCATGAGGTAATGTCCTTATGAAATACAATTTCACAGTTCCTGTTTCTGCTGCGGCTGAACAAACAGGACGCCTTTAAAATGGAGCTTTATTTATTTAAACTTAATTTATTTAACCTTTATATAGTTTGTAGTTTTTATTTGATGTTACTGAAAGGGAAGCACTGCAGCTGCAACTAACCATCATTAACGTGCTGTTAAATTACTTTATTAAATGCCTGAAAACAGTGAGGAAGAATCAAGTCTCCAAAATAAAAAATATATATATACAAGTGATATAAATAGTTTTTTTCTCATTTAAAAACATGATTTTATGTATTTTGATCAACTAACCCATTTGTCACCTATAATTCCTTGACTGAGACTCGTTAGATTTGATAAGCAATATAAGGATCAGTTAATAATTTCCAATGTTAGTAATGAGCCTTTAAATACAAACAGCAATGGTTATTTCTGCTTTTACTTCAGAGTGTCATCTTTTAACGCACTCTCTTTAATCTTTGAGTGTTTTATGAGAACTTTTTTTTATAAATGCAAACATCTAAATCACATTTTAGCTTTAAATTTCAGAGCAGTGCACTTTTGTCCCTGTGTTGTACCTTTTAAACATGTCAGGTGAACACATTTAAAAGGACAATTATAATTTCTCCTGAAGACAGTAGTATTACAGCTGCTTTCATGCACCAGACTTTACTTGTGGGATGTCATAATACATTAATACATACATTAATAAACCATTTATCAAAACATTATATGTGGCTCATAAATGCTGCCTTAGAAGGGAAGGATTACCACAGCACCTTGAGAGAATTCTGGCCAAACTGAATCACTAACTTTGAGCTTCTCCCTGAAGTATCATGGCCTTTTAGTTAATAATAAATCTTAAACTCTAAAAGAAAGGAGAGAAATATAAATTTTATACATCCAGGGTGGAAATCACACCCTCATATGAATTAAAGGGGACCTGTACTCACTGCCCACTTTATTAGGTTATCATTGAGCATCAAAATGGTGAAGCCGAGCATCAGAATGAGGAAGAAAAGTGGTTTAAGTGGCACAACCATGTCGAGGGTTTACAGAGAATGTCCAATGAGCAGCAGTTCTCTGGGTAAAAATGCCTTCTTGATATCAGAGGTCAGAGTCACTCCTGTCAGCTAAGAACAGGAAACTGAGGCTACAATTCACACGGCTCACCAAAAACTGGACAATAGAGGACTGGAAAAACGTTGCCTGGTCTGATGAATCTCGATTTCTGCTGTGACATTCGGATGGTAGGATTTATTTGTTATTTTTTATTTATTGTAGGATCTATCCTGCCTTGTACCAACAATTCAGGCTGGTGGTGGTGGAGTAAAATTGTGGGGGATTGTTTCTTGGCACACTTTCTCACCACGTAAACACCACAGTCAGTCACCAGATCTCAATCCAATAGAGCACCTTTGGGATGTGGCATCATGGAGGTATCAAAGGAACATCATGATCATTGGTTGGACAAAAAACAAAAAACAAAAATAAACAACTTTTTAATCCATCATTGTCATGGTCCTGGGTCTTGGACCCAGGTTTTTGAGTTTGTTGTTTCATTTTTGGTATTATGAGATTTTGTATACTCTTGTTTCCTGAGTTCTCTGAGTTTGATTATTTATTATGAGATACTCATGTTTTAGTTTTGGAGTACCTTTGACTTTACCTTGCTGTATTCTTATTTTGGTATGGTATTCTAGTTTTGTTTCATGAAGGGTTTCATGTTCTTAGTTCCTTGCTCCTCCTTATGTTCCCCCTGTTTCCTTATCTGGTCTCTATCTTGTCTCCCTGCTGTGTTCAGTGTCTCTCTCTCTCGCCCTCTCTCTCGCCCCCTCGCTCTGTCTCTCACTCCCTGTGTTTAGTTCACTTGTCTCGTTAGTTTTATTCTGTTCAGGTGTGTTCCCCAGGTGTGTCCACTCTGCCCTCATTCCCTCTGTGTATTTATTGTCTCTGTTTGCCTTTGCTCCTTGTCGCTATCTCCCTCTTGGTGGG
>VUQS01011670.1:10004-32108 GCA_015108495.1 Heterochromis multidens
TAGGTTACTTTAAACTGGACACCCACGTAGCTCGTACAACCCACGTGGTTCAGACTGAACGGGACCCCGGACCATTAGCAGACGGCCCGAGGGGGATGCGCCCTCCCCTCCCCCTCTGTCAGTGGACGGACAAAATTGCCTCATACTTGCTTTGGCAGCGGCAGAGCCTCAGATATATAAGGAGCACACAGAGGAGGTCTCAGTCGCTGTGAGAGCCATACACCCCTCACCTGCACGCACACATAACACACATACACCCACATAAACGTTCGCCACACGCCTGCACGTCCTGCACCGTCCACCTTCATTCTTGCGCACATCCCCTTCTGTGGTCTAACCGGATGAGTTACCCGGTGGACACTATAGGGAGCCCCTTCAGGAGAGTTATGGATACTAGAACGACCAGCTATGGCTACAGCCGCTCCAGCGGCACCCCCTCCAGCGGCTTTCGGTCCCAGTCCTGGTCCCGGGCCAGTCCCGGCTCCACCGTGACCACGTCTTACAAGAGGAGCGTGAATATGCCGGTAACCCGAGCTTACAGCTCAGCAGTGCTGAGCTCCGCCGACAGCGTTGATTATAGTCAAACATCTATCCTGAACGGAGACTACAAGCGTTCTAATGAGAAAGAGCAACTTCAGGGGCTCAATGACCGGTTTGCTGTTTACATTGACAAGGTGCACTACCTGGAGCAGCAGAACAAGCAGATCGAGGCGGAGATCCAGGCACTGCGGCAGAAGCATGTGTCGCGCTCCCAGATGGACGACCTCTATGACCAGGAGCTGCGCGAGCTGCGCTCGTTGCTGGAGCAAATCCACCATGACAAGGCACAAATTCAGCTCGACACGGACCACATCGAGGAGGATATCCAGCGGGTCAGGGACCGCTTTGAAGAAGAAGCTCGCATCCGAGAGGAGACAGAGGCGATAATCCGTGTCCTGAAGAAGGACACAAGCGACTCGGACTTGGTCAAGTCTGAGTTGGAGAAGAAAGTTCAGTCGCTGCAGGATGAAATCGCCTTCATCCGCAACAATCACGAGGAAGAAGTCAGCGACCTCATCGCCCAGATTCAGGCGTCTCAGGTGACAGTGGAGAGGAAAGACCTCCAGAAGGCTGACATCACCGAGGCTCTCCGGGAGATCCGAAGCGAGCTGGAGGGCCACTCCAACCAGAACCTGCAGCAGGTGGAAAACTGGTTCATGTGCCGCTACGTCAAGCTGACCGAGGCCGCAGAACAGAACAAGGATGCCATAAAGTCTGCCCGTGATGAGATAGCCGATTATCGCCGCCAGCTGCAGTCTAAGACGGTGGAGCTGGAGTCTGTCCGCGGTACAAGAGACTCACTGGAGAGACAGCTTAATGACATCGAAGACCGCCACAACAACGACCTGGCCAGCCTGCAGGTAAGAAGACAGTGGTGGAGATAGGCTATAGTTTCAATAGACTTTTAACTCTTAGACAGGGTACTTCTGTTTTGAAATTTGATAGATTAATCTTAAAGGATTGTGTAGCCTATCGTTAAACTTCATTTAAAAAAAAAAATGTTAATGTGCTTAATGGGTCACATTTTTGTTTTACTGACGCAGCACTTATTTGACAGCCTTAACAAATAAAATAAAAAGCATTCACAAAAATAAAAATTTAGTTTGTATTATGTTTGACAGCTTCTGTAACATTTCCCCCCTCTGCGTAATGACTGTTAAGCACTGTTCTTATAAGCAGGCTGACTTTCTTTACAAGCTGGAGAGATTTTCAAGTGTCACGAAATGGTTAAAGGGAATCGCTGCAGTAGACTCTCTCTCTCTCTCGCTCTCTCTCTTTCTCTCCCCCTCTCTCTTGCTCTCTTGCTGAGTCAGAGGCAATGGGTCGATGCCTTCATTGGCTCTGTCCTTGCATCACACCACTGAGATTTTGGGGCGAGGGTGGGGGTGTATTGAAAGAGTGTGGAGGCTGCCCTTGAAACAGAGGCATTCAACATCTCTAGAACACTGTATTGCGTCAGAATATATTAAAAAGCAACAGCCTTGGTGCACAGAGTCCGCAGAGTTTACAAAAGGATACGGACAATACTGCAATAGATAATTTGGAAAAACTATTAAAGCCTCAAAAAATATTGCATAATCCATGAAGATGGATTCTGAACACTGTACCTTGTACTGCATTTAAATCACTGGACATATATTCAACCCTATAACACCCTTATTTCTGTGTATTTCACTCAGGAAACAATTCATCAGTTGGATAATGAGCTCAAGAGCACCAAATGGGAGATGGCTCGCCACCTGCGCGAGTACCAGGACCTGCTCAATGTCAAGATGGCCTTAGACATTGAAATAGCTGCATACAGGTAGAGGGTACACTTATACACATTTGACATGTGAAATGTAATTTTGAAATAATATTTGCACTCATTTTCCTATAAAAGTGTTTTTTAAATATATAATTTGTACATTTGTTACACTAGGAAACTGCTAGAGGGTGAGGAGACCCACTTCAGCACTTTCCCTTACCGCCAGACTGTCACCACTACTAAAATCTCTAAGCCTAAGTCAGAGCCCACAAAGCTTAAGGTGCAGCACAAGTTTGTGGAAGAGATCATTGAGGAGACGAGGGTGGAGGATGACAAGGCTGAAATGGATGAGGCCCTGGCAGAGATAGCACAAGAGCTGTCTGCCACACAGGAAGGAGAAGAGGGTGAAGAGGAAGAGGGGGAGGAGAAGGCAGAAGGAGAGGAAGCAGAGGGTGAGGGGGAAGAGGGAGAAGGAGAGGAGGGTGGAGAAGAAGAAGTTGTAGCTGCCACTGAAGCCAAAGTTAGCTCTAGTGCACCCAGTAAGGAGGAAGAGGAGGATGAAAAAGGTGGTGATGAGGGAGAAGAGGGGGAGGGAGAAGGTGGTGAGGAAGGCGAGAAGGAAGAAGAAGGCGAGGGGGATGGAGAGGGAGAGGATGAGGGAGAAAAGGGGGATGATGCGGAGGGAGGTGATGAAGAAGGAGAGGAAGGAGGAGAGGAGGAAGAAGTTGAGGAGACCGTGTTGTCCACCAAAGCTCCAGAGTCTAAAGCTTCCCCTGACAAAGAGAAGGCTGGAGATAAAGAGGGCAGTGGAGAAGAGGAGGGAACAGGTGCTGAAGAGGAGGGTGGAGATCAGGATGAAGATGCAGGTAGTGACAAAGCATCCAAAAGTGGAGATGAGAAAGAAGAAAAAGAGGATGCAGGCAAAAAGGAAGATGAGAAGAAGGGAAAAGATGACCCAGATTCAGAACCAGCTGTAACCCAGACAGAGGCTCCAAAAGCAGAAGCTACAAAGTCTGAGGCCAAGAAAGAAGATGCTCCTAAATCTGAGGAAGCAAAACCTGAATCTCCAAAAAAAGAAGAAGCTCCCAAAACAGAGGGCTCAAAACCTGACTCTCCAAAGTCTGAATCCCCTAAGCCTGCCTCCCCCAAGTCTGAATCACCAAAACCAGAGTCCCCTAAATCTGAATCGCCCAAGCCTGCTTCTCCTAAATCAGAGTCTCCAAAAGAAGGCTCACCAAAAGAAGCATCCCCAAAATCTAGCTCCCCGAAAGCTGAATCCCCAAAGACCGAGACCGCAAAGCCTGAGGTTCCTAAGACTACAGAAGACAAGTCTGAGAAAAAGAGCGACTCAACAGAAGCAAAGAAGGTTGAAAAGAAAGATGTTGCCATGAATGGTGACATAGACAAGAGCAGCCCTGAAGAGAAAGAGAAGAAGGATGAAGGAAAAGAAGCTGATGTGCTCGCCAACGGTGTAGATGAGAGTCCTGTCAAGGAAGATGGCAGCCAGAAAGTTGTGATCACCAAAACCGTGGAGACAATCACTACCGGAGAGGATGGGTCAAAGCATGTCACAAAATCCGTCACTGTGACCGAGACAGTGAAGGAGATGGAGGAGATGATGCAGGAGAAGATGGTCTCTACTAAGAAGACGGAGAAGCACTCCACTCAGTCTATCAAGCAGGTGACGGAGGGTGACTGAGCAGACCCCAGATCTGGTGCAAGAGAAGGAAGGGGATGAAGAGGAGAGAACAACACAAGCAATCAACCCAGAACTAACATAACAAAGAAAATCATACAGCTAGAGCGATGTAATCAAGATAACCACTCTCAAACATACAAAACAAATCATAGAGAGAAGCCAAAAGTTAAACGCTACAAATTTCAAAAATGCATGTTGAGTGAAAGCTTTAAACGGGCTTCACTGCAGACGCGGCCAGAAGTGACTGAGACATTTTATCCTCTCTATTTTCTTTTCTTTCTGCAGTTAATGGGTTAGCTCACAGGTGGGTGGGTGGGTGCTTGGGTGGGTGGGGTGTCTCTGCATGCTAGCTCAGGGGAGGGGAATACTTTCCTCTCTGTATGGTAGAAATACACCTTAAAAAGAGTAAATACTGGAAAGGAATTAATAAACAATATTATTGTTGAGAGGATTTTTGAGTTTAAGCAAAACGGGGGGGACAGGCAGGTGGGAGGGTCCTCGATGCAGACATGTATTCTACTCAAGAAGCCTTACTTGACATGTGAAGATACCAACTGAGCCAAAAAGAAACTAACAACAAATACACAGCCGACAGTGACGAAAGAGATGGACAATGATATGATAAACACAATACCATATACATCCATTTACCGAAGCAGATAAAGCTTAAGAAACCTGAAGAAACTCCTAGCCTTAAACATGCTTTTTATCAGTGTCTGTTATGTTTACCTGAGTGCAACTGAAAAAAAAAAATATACTGTAAATGTTAGCATAGGATGGACTTGAATTTAAATACAGAATTTAATGAGGTGCTACTGTTTGCAATCCCATGACTTTACTCATCATGAACAATTTCCCAGCAGCATTTGCTCAATAAATATCATAACGATTCAAAAAACATGTTGTCTGCTGTCATTTTATTATGATTAATTTATTAACACATACTTTGCAACTGTATACAGCATTACAGCAGTACATTATGGTTATGTAGTGTTACATAGTTTGTTAGCAATTGATTGTAGCTACTGTAAAACAAATTTGACATAATTATTAAGGGGGTGGCGTGGTGGTTAGCACTGTTGCCTCACAGCAAAAAGGTCCTGGGTTCAAATCCACCATCTGGCCAAAGCCTTTCTGTGTGGAGTTTGCATGTTCTCCTTGTGTCTATGTGGGTTCTCTCCAGGTACTCTGGTTTACTCCCACAGTAAGGGATGCAATTAGTGGGGTTAGGTTAATTGGTGAATCTAAATTGCTCATTGAATGTGAGTGTGAATGGTTGTCTGTCTCTTCGGTTTAGCCCTGTGACAGACTAGCGACCTGTTGTGTTTACCCAACCTCTTGCCCTGTAGCATGTGGGAAAGTCCCCCCCGCCACGAACCTGAATTGGAAAAGCAGAAGAAAAATGGATGGATAATTATTGGGTGGGGCTTATTTCTAATTGCTTGTTAATTTCTAAAACATAATTCCCTCCGCATTTAAAGATTTGATTGATGTGCTGCTGTACTAATTTGCCATGACGTTTTAAATATGTCTTTGTTTTGTTTTCTGTCAGCAGTAACATAAACCCAGCAGTGATGGCAGATGTTGTCACTGACAGGCTGGGTGCAGAAAAATAGTGTGAAATAGCATCGGTGTCTTTTTTAAAACCCACCGCCAGGGTTTCAAAAGCCTTAGATAATGATGTGGATCAGTGTGTGTTTGTGTGTAGATGGCATTTGTTTTTTACCACATTAGGAGAGATTACACATGCTACTGTGTAACAGAATATTAACTACAGTTAGCTATTTGAGATAATTGGGAAAACAATGCTATGGGCCACCTTGGTTGGGTGTCACTGGTTAATCATTATTATCAACATGTATTTAATTTAAAACATAAATGCACAGAAATAAAATAACTTATAGCATACTTGCACTTCTCTACATTGCATCAGTGTAGAGACATTAAATCCTGGACAAATGTTTGATAGATTTTGGTTCTTAAAAAGTTGCTGGTTTGACTACTTTTTTTTTTTTTTTAAAGAAATCAAGCACACTTGGCAGTCATGGAAGCTCATTTGGCTGGCCTCTGTTCCTCCTTTCCTTTGTCATTAAAGTTATATTGTGTGGCTTTTGAAAAAATATATATATTTTTTTCTCTTAAAAGTAAGAAGTTTCATTCATAAGCATGGAAACACCACTTTGCTCACCCAGTGCTCAAGGCTACTACACTTTGTCTAGAATGGCAATAGACTGTATATAAAAGATGGATGCAATCCATATACTTTCATCATTAGCATTCTGGCCATTGCTATGTTATGGATAGACTTCTAAGTTATCAGCTATGTTGGCAAGCTTGGTCATCAAACCGCAATAATAAACTGTGTGGCTGCAATGCATAGACCCAGATACTTACTAATCAGCGCTAGGTAATAGACTACTAAAAAAATAATGAATCAATTTTTTAAAAAACTACATTTTCACTGTATTATTTGCCAGAAAATGTCTTTAAAATGCTCTAAAAGGCACTCACATCACAAACATGGCTGCCATTTCCAGTTCAGTGACTCACATGGTAACTGCTAACTACAGCTGCCTGTGTCAGCAAACCCCGCCCCTAAAATCAGTATTCAAATTAATTACCACATGAAGGTGGGAACTAGAGGCCTGTCTGTAAACATGCTTTTATTAATGCTCTAAACTTCACTACAATTACTACTCTTCTATTAGGAATTCAATTTCTTTAAGCTAATTTTCTTTTAATTTCTTCATTGCTGTCACACAGTTGCATGTCAACATGCATTTCTGTGATAAATACATATTATGCTGAGCATATTACCTCAGATTAATAAAGATGAATACTTTGTAGCCCTTGCTGCTTCTCCTCTTCCTCAAATCTCTTTGTAATTTTCTTTCATGGCAATGCATAATGATATCAGTGCTTTGGCTAGTGACTATCATTGCACACTACTATTCATAAGGCAAAGTGGGATACTTTGAGTGCACTATATATATTTAAATTCTCACTATAAATTTAGACAGCATTCAAAAGTTGCAAACTCACTTTATAATCCGCTATATAGTGAGTAGCAAGTGATTTCAGACACAGCTATATAGAAGAAGTTACACAATAGTATTTGTTTTAAGCTTGCTATTATCAGCTAATAAGCTAAGAACATGTCTAGAAGATGAATGCCTGAGTAATAAACTGAGTTTATTGCTCAACATTTTTTCTCTCATTTATTAGAGGAAGATTATGTTGTTCTGTTTTGTTTTTTTTTAAAGTCCCACTCTTCAACTTTAAATGTTCAAAACTAATCTTGAAATACAGCAGGACAGTCTTTTGTGACAGTCTATATAACACAGCAGGATACCAATGATCTTAGAGGCAATGTTGTGAGAATAAGTGACTGTATCTGTCAGTATGAGTGTGATAAGTGATTGTGGCTACTCACCTCCCTGACTGCTGAGGTAATAGTAAAGCAGTAGGTGTCTCTAGACTTCCAACTGCTTATGAAGCCTACATTATAAATCTGTTTTCATGTCAGGGTAATCTTTAAATCAGGACTCAAAATCACTGAGATGCACGGCTTTGAGAATAATTTATTTAACCACCAGAACTCTCACACACACACTCTATTACACTCACTCAGAATTGTGCAACAAGACCTTTATGGGCTATTCTGAACATTGGCAAGCATTTAACCTTGATTTGTTGCTGTAAATGGCTGTTGGATTGTGTTATTGAGCACCATGTTAACAAGCAGATCTAAGAGGTCAGCGCTGTTGCCTCTACCTGTCATCAAGCTGCGGTTTTTACATGGACAGTCTTGACCAAAATGGTTTACTTTTTATCCTTTGTGCTCTTCTCTTCAGCTGGCTCAGGTTGGGCTGCTTTTTCGTCATCTTTCTCCTTCTTTGCCTCGGCTTTGTCATCTTTTATCGGAGCAGCTTTCACACCTTTGTCATCAGCTTTTTCTTCCTTCTTGGCATTGGCTTTATCTTCTTTCTCCTCACTCTTTTTAACTTCTTCCTCCTGCTCCTGTGCTTCATCTTTTGTATCATCTTCTTTGTCATCAGCTCCCTCTGCTTTTGCCTCGTCTTGTGCTTCAGTGTCTTCCCCTTCATCTTTTTCCTCTTTCTCCCCCTCATCTTCAGCAGTCTCTGCTGCATCTTCCTTTTGCTCCTCTTCATCGCCACCTGTATCAGCAGATGAGAATTTTGTTATCATGACACTAAGAACTGCTATTTATTTGAGTGACAAGAATATGATTAAAAAATTTACACTAACCCTCTTCTTCCTCCTTAGCCTCTTCCTCTACTTCCTTAGCTTCATCTTCTTTCTCTTGATCCCCCTCCTCCTCACCTTCCTCTTCCTCCTCATCCTTTTTCTCCTCTGTCTCTTCTAGCACTTCTTCCTGATCTCCCTCTTCCTCCTTTTCCTCCTCTTCTGCCTCCTCCTTCTCCTCCCCGGGTGGGCTGGCCTCTGCTTGCTGGGTGTGGCTGGCAGAGATGATCCCTTCAGTGGTGCTGACACTAGAGCTGAGCAGGCGTGAGGTCATCAGGTAGGAGGCACCAGAGCTCAGGCTGGAGAGGACAGGCCTAGCGAAGGAGGGTGCTGACAAACTGTGGCTGTACAATGGGGACACTCCCCCAGCCATGCCTACGCTGAAGCGAGACTCTTCCCCTTCCAGGAGCTTCCTGTGTAAAACAATAACAAGAAAAGATGGGAGCTCAGTTAAATGCATAGGTATAAATAATAATAGTTAGTGGTCATTTATTCTCAGGATTACTGAGATAATACGCATAAAGTGAAGCACATATAGCTTTACTAGACTTTAATGAGGAATTTAGGCCAAAATGGTTAGCAGTAGAATCCAAAAATTAAGTAATTTTTCCCCTTTTTTTTCCCTCTTTAAAGGCTCTTCTCACTACTCTTACATTTAATTCAAGTCAAATTTGTTAGAACCATGGTTAAAGATTAATCATGTAATGGAAATTAAATATTTTTCTATGATACATTTTGCTAATTTACACAAAAACAAATGTGAGAAATACAATAGAGCTACCTGAATTCCCCATTGCAGTCAAACTCTAAATAGGAGTTTATATATAACTTTATCATGCTAAAAAGACACTCTTTATCATTTCTCACTTCACTTTTTCACTCTTTTGTTCACCTATTACCTATATGCAGCAATCTCAATGTCCAGAGCCATCTTGACATTCAGAAGGTCCTGGTACTCCTTCAGGTAGCGTGCCATTTCCTGTTTAGTGCCTCTCAGCTCACTCTCCAGTTCTCCAATGGTATCCTACATAAAAATCAAAGTTAAGTGTTGTTTTATACAGACAAGGGCAAATACCATACTACATGATCAAATGAAAACCTTAAGTAACAGATTTTAAAGATCTGGAGCATGTTTACAGACCTGCATAGCAGCTATCTCAGCACTCTGTTTCTCCTCCATCTCATGCAGCTGTTTCTCCAGGGATTCATTGAGGCCTCTGCATGCATCAATTTCCAGTATGCGGACTTGTAGCTGGCGTCGGTACTCTCCTGCTTCATCCTTGGAGCTTCTCACAGCATCAGTGTGCTGGGCCACAGTTTCAGTCAGGGAGCCTACCTTGCCTCTGAACCACTCCTCAGCTGCCTGCATGTTCCTGGCAGCCAGCCTTTCATACTGGGACCGGATATCCCTGAGAGCCCCAGAGAGATCCGGAGCAGCAGCCTCAGATTCCACAGCCACCTGCACACCCAGCTGGACTTGGGCC
Organism: Heterochromis multidens; assembly: GCA_015108495.1. Taxonomy (NCBI): domain Eukaryota; kingdom Metazoa; phylum Chordata; class Actinopteri; order Cichliformes; family Cichlidae; genus Heterochromis; species Heterochromis multidens. The sequence goes on from VUQS01011670.1 coordinate 19,741, forward strand.
TGAAGTTCGACCACCTCACCCTCATGAATCCTCTTGAGGAAGGTCAGCTCCTCCAGTAGAATTTCCACACTTTTGTCCAGCTCAGCCTTTGCTAAGGCAGCCTGGTCAGCCTCACGACGGGCCTCCATCAGCTTGCCCTCAGCTTCTTCACGAGCCAACACTTCCTGCTCATATCGACCCTGCAGAGCACTCAGGGTTTGTTCCAGCCTCTCTCTCTGACTTAGGACAGCCTGTTGTTCTGCCCTTGCTTCATCCACAGCTGCTCTCAGGGACCGGGCCTCTTGCTCATACAGTGCTCTCAGGCGGGACGGCTCAGAGTGCCTTTGCCTCAGCAGCAGCAGTTCTGACTCTAAGGCACGGTTCTGCTGCTCCAGCTCACGCACTCTCTCAATGAAACCGGCAAAACGGTCATTAAGGTCCTGCAGCTGACTGCGCTCTTGTGTGCGTACAGCTCGGAATTCGGAGCTGATCTGGGCCGCTTGGCTGAGTTCCAGCTCCAGGGAAGAGGCTGGTGAGGAAGAAGAGTAGAGCACACGGCCAGGAGAGGAGTACTGCAGTCGGGAAGAGGACAGTGGGGATGCATGAGAAGAGAAGCCAGAGTGGGTCCTCCCTCTGGTCACCACCACACGGGGAGGAGGCTCGGCAAAATAGCGTCTGTATGATGAGGTGGAGTAGTAAGGGTCATATCCGATGCTACTCATGGCTGAGTGTTTGGAGTAAAAGTTGCTCTTCCTCTCCTCTTTGTGTATGTGTGTGTGGAGGTGTACGAAGGGCTCAGGTTTAAGTCTTGACTGCTTGCTGCTGCAGCAGCCTCTGCTTTTATAGCTGGATGGTGGGGGCTGACGCAAGCACTTTCTGCAACCTCTGACAATGAAGGCTTGATAGGTTTACACTGCAATGGCAAGAAATAAGACAAAAAGGTGCCATTGTAATACTGGAGGAGGAAAATGACCGAGGGTTAAAGTGAAAGAAAAAAAAAAAAAACAGGAGGAAAGAGGTTAAAAAAATACATTTTACAAAGCTGCATGCTTCTTTCTGTCTCTTTCCTGATGTTGGAATAGACAGTAATAGTTACTCAAGCCAAGTTTCTAGATGAGCTAGATTATAAAAACAAATTTATTACAGTATTTTTAAGACTGCAGCAAAATTAAAAAAAGAAAAAAATCTATCACATGACCAGTTTTAACACAGAACCTAACATTTACAGGAATACCCAGAAAACTGTACAGTTTCTTAGTAATTTCATGTTTTAGAAAGGACAAAACCTTCTTTCTTTTTTTTTTTTTTGAACCTTGCTCAAACATATTTTTGTGCTCATCTCACTGCAGGAAAAAGGGTGGGGGTGGGGCAGGGGTGTCCTGTTTTAACAATCATGACACAGCATCTCTCCTTGTGGTGGGGAGCAGAACTACAGCCATGGCCTCAAAATACCTGCAATGATATAATCCCACCCAAACAGAAGGCATAACACATTAAAGGCATGACTTAGAGTGGGTTAATGTGCAGCTAAAATGGTGCTTTAATTATAAATTAATACAACATGTATAGTACAATATGGCAAAGCTTGCAGAAATATCATCATTCATATTTGACTATCTCAACATGTTCTGCTGTTTGCTATTAAAGGTTATTCATTATTACATGCATGGTCTGTTTTATGCTCTTTTTGATCCTTTAGTTAAAGAATATTTACTATGAAGTTTGTTTTTTTTCCTGCAGAAAGGCTGAGTGGGAAATGAAATGCATTGTGTGTTCACCCAAACAGCCCCTCAGTGCTATACATGTAGAACAAAAATTCTTGAGAGCATCACATTGTCCATACCAGTGACACAAGATATTTACAGTATTTAGTGATTAGTTACATATCGTGTTGCCTTCATGATTTAACACAGGAGAAAACTTATCCAAACTGCTACATATGCCATTTGTATGTGTGTGTAAGTGTGTGTGTGTGTGTGTGTGTGTGCACATCTGTGAGGTACAGAGTTTATGTTCAAAGATTCATCTTTCTTTCCAGCTTTGTGAATAAATGAAGTGTGTTGCAGTGCTTTGCAGCAGTACTTGTGCAGTTTTGTGTGTTTGTGTATTGTTGTGTATGGGAAAGCTCTATAGCATGTATTGCTTGTGTACTTCGCCTTTGCAGCAAAGCCCCCTGGTGCTCATAGGCAGTGCTGTGCCCAAACAGAAGGGAGGCAGGTGGTGGGAGGTGGGGGGCTATAGTGGGAGCTGCATGGACTGTGCTGTAGGCTGAGTCATCGTAACAGTTGTGATCACACAAACTCCCCTGTGTACACTTTTTCACACCGTAACAGCAGTTTGACAGTCTGCATCAGGGCGATTTCTGGCAGACAAGGCGCTTACAGGACCTGGGGAAATAAAACAGAGAAAGTAGATCATTAACTTCTCTTCCCAAACACATTAAATCCCTTACAGTGCTAATTTCCAGGTTGTTGCTTCTTCTCTCTGCGATGCTGACTAACATAAAAGCTCAGCCTACATGTCAAGACAACATTATTATTACAGTCGATATTGCTAGCATTTAAAAAAGGATGTCAGTGTCATACTCCAGACAACAGCAGCAATTTTGTGATGTATGACAACAGTTGTTGTGTTGGTGGCGGTAACTAGTATGATGCATTAGTCCAATTTGACCACCAGAGGGCCAAAAATACCTCACAAAATAAAGACACAGCCACCACCAGATACAACTTAAATTAACACTAACAATTGATTGTCTTTTTGTGCATTTGATGAATGCAAGTATTTACATTTATTTTCCAATTTAACTCTTCCTCTTCTGCAAGTTTTGCCAGAGAGTTTTGTGCTGGGGGGCAGGCAGCACACAGAGCATTTTAGTTGGAAAATTATTCATCATTGTCTGGTAAACAGCTTAGACCAGCCACAAAAACTCAAATAGAGTAAGTTTTCTTCTCCCCAATCAGAATCCTTCTTGTTAGTTTCTACTCTGTACAGTAGAACAACCCAATGTCACGATCACATGATGCAGGTTGGCATCATGCCTGGAGTTCCATTAATATTCTATTTTTGGATTATTGTATTTCCCCTGGATCATGAATTTGATTGTGCAGGACACGAGACATCTACTTTGCCTGACAGCTCTGCAGCTCAGTGTCCCAGCTTTGTCAGCTCTTTTGTCTGTGTCCCGTACGTTTCAGTGCATTTTCTCTTCCCAGCTTTAAATTTCATTAAATATGAGGGGGAATATTTAGCTTTGATTATTTCTCTCAGTAGCATATATCATAGTCCCACTTGGGTGGAACACCATACCTTTGTCTAGTCAAGACTAAGAATACAGAATCATTAGGTTTAATCAAAGTATGCAAAAGTGATACTGCCAATTTTCTATAATTTGGAGGAAATTGCATTATTTAGTTATTAGCTCATCTTGTTTGTAACACATCACTAAAATAGTCTCACTGCAACTCACTGAGATTTATTTATGTGGTGTTTTGATCTCATAAAACCAAGTTTAATGTAATACATTGGTAAACATTGCATTGCGCATGTAAAAATGAGCCATCTATATGATACTAGAGAACCTCCTAGAGGTGATGCATTGTAATAACACTTTATATACCCTGCTGGTTTAAGATTTGACACTGACTTACTAATGTCATTATGTTGGACCAGTATGAGCCCTTCTGATAGGATATAGTTCAAGATCTTATTTGCACACTCATTTTATTGTTTATGCATCTTTACCCAGTTCTTAAGTTTTATTGCCTTTGTAATAAAAATAATTGTTGTTTATAGAAGTAAGAGTAGTTGCAGCATTGGTAGTCATATTTTTTTTGTCTGCTGGCACTGGCAGCTACTGTATGCAGCTGTTTGGTGACACACTGACAATGGAATTTCCCCTGCCACAGTGGTACTGGGAGGACCTGTATGAGCCTTATTGTCACTGTTATGCCCACACAACAAATGCCAAGTGAATAAATATTTACAAAACATTTCAATCTTCACTCTGTAATGAGTCGAGGAGTGAGGAAACTGTTCATATCAGCATGAGGTTCCAACTCTGATCTTTACACTTTTCTTGCACAGATGTCAGTTTAAAAGTCATGTTGCTATTTTGGCTCGGTATCTGACCTCTGGCCTTCCCAGACACCACATGTCCCATCATAGAGGTCTGGCTCTATTGGCCTTCCCGGTGTGTCCATCAGAGTATGAAAGCCTCTCAGAGGAGGAAAGTAAAAAAGGCCTGTCTGCTATGCATTGCAATGATCCAGTTTGCTATAAAAAGAGTATGGTATGCTGCCTTGGGCTTACTGTTGGTCAGCCAGAGTGTGTGTGTGTGTGTGTCCACAACTTAGGAAGGCTGAGGGCTCTGTGTCTGGTTTAAGTAAACTCTAGGGAAACACTGTTAAGCATGGCTGCTGCCCATCGTTTGGTTATTGTCCGCCATGGCGAGAGTGCCTGGAACCAAGAGAACCGCTTCTGTGGCTGGTTTGATGCTGACCTCAGTGAAAAGGGTGTGGTGGAGGCCAAGCGTGGAGCCCATGCTATCAAGGAAGCTGGCATGAAGTTTGATGTGTGCTACACCTCTGTGCTGAAACGTGCTATCAAGACCCTGTGGACCATCATGGAGGGCACAGACCAGATGTGGTTGCCTGTGATTCGTACCTGGCGTCTGAATGAGCGCCACTACGGAGGCCTCACTGGACTCAACAAGGCAGAGACGGCTGAAAAGCACGGTGAGGAGCAGGTGAAGATCTGGCGTCGTTCCTATGACATCCCACCTCCACCCATGGATAAGGACCACCCTTATCACAAACTCATCAGTGAGGTGAGACAAATGCAAAGAAACATAATAATTTCTTAGCTTAAAGAGCTCCAGCATTTGCTCAAGAGTATTATCATTTATGAAACATTTGTACTTTGTGATGTTCTTTTCACCTCCAGTCTCGGCGTTACAAAAACCTGAAGCCTGGTGAGCTGCCCACATGTGAGTCACTTAAAGATACCATCGCCCGTGCCCTGCCTTTCTGGAACGAAGTCATCGTTCCTGAAATTAAAGCTGGGAAAAATGTCATCATCGCTGCCCATGGAAACAGCCTCCGTGGTATTGTCAAGCACTTAGAGGGTAAGCACTGTGGACAAAGCTTAAAAAAATGAATGAGAAGGTCTGACACAGTAGATAGAGTGATTTAAAATCCAACACTGCAAAACACTTAACAGTGAAAATCTTGCAAGTTAAACAGAGATTTCAGTGAAAAACTGACCTGAATAGTCCGTGTCACACACTTACAGGCTTTACACACATACAGACAGAGTTGTGGATTGCATTGTCTATAAATAGCATGCAGAGGATCACACCAGAGCTCAGGGACAGGGTAGAGGGTCATGAGCTTGGTTCCCATTACAGTCATGACCTTTATGTAGAAAGGTTGTACTTTTTCAAGGAGCAGCCAGACATGGATAAGGGTTTTATAAAGCTTCAAGGGCAATAGTAAATGTCAGAAAGGAGTGGCAGGTCCAGTGTTGAGAGACAGGCAGTGGGAACTTAAAATACAATCAGATATAAAGAAAACTTGCTGTGCTTTCTACTTCTATTATGCAAGACTGTTGTCAGTCCTGTCTATGTTGCTGGGCTCCAGACAGAGCCCAGACTTACAGTGTATTGTATCAATTACATTCCCTCTGTTCAGTCTGCTGATCTCCACATGTCTCCATCTGCTCTGTCTCCCTGCATCTCCAGGTATGTCTGATGCAGCCATTATGGAGCTGAACCTTCCCACAGGAATCCCAATTGTGTACGAGCTGGATGCCAACCTAAAGCCCATTAAGCCCATGTCCTTCCTCGGTGATGAGGAAACTGTAAAGAAGGCCATGGAGGCTGTGGCTGCCCAGGGCAAAGTTAAGAAGTAAGCCAGACTCCATGTGGAGGCAGAAAAAGAGACTGTTACCCACGTCCTTCAAGCTTTTCCTCTAATCTATTAGTCAATCCTTGTTGTCCATTCCAACTGGGGAAATGTTTAATGGTTCTTTTGGAGACGGGCCACTTTTAGCCCATTAGCCTACTGTTTGCTTAAGTGACAAACAGAGGGATGACCTGTCAAAGCAAAAAGCAAGGACTAACATTCGATGCAGTCACACATCACTCGGTCCTTTAAAATTGTGGCCAAGCCCTGTTTTGTGGGCCCTCGCCATCCTGGCACAACCAATAAAGAAACTATCTTTTTATGTAGTGCTGTGCTCAGTCTTATTGTCTCTTCCTTGTCTTCTTACACCTCTTTTCTCTTTTTGTGTCTTTAAATTTCATCGTCATCCTTATCTCCCATCCTTCTTTGCCCCCTGTTTGAAAATCAGAGGTTTCAGCAAAGTGCAAAAAGGTGCTGTGAAATCTTATCCAGGAGGTAGAGCGAGGGGAGGAGGGGGATTAGAGCGAGAAACACAACCTAATGGATAAGTCAATGGGTTCATCCTGGCAGCATTCCCGTGATGCAGGAATAAGCTCGCCCGTCCTCCACACCAGTCAGATCACACTGAAAAACGTGCAGATGCAATCATTTTAAACAACTACCTATTGCACTTAAGAGTCCAGGTAACAGCCAGTACAGACAGGTGACTACAGTCATTGGTAGAAACATAAATGCAGACACTTCCACACAGATGGTGTTTTTCTGGAAGGTTTTGGGTGCATTTGTCCCCTTTGACAAAGTGTTGCTGAAAATTAATGCAAATTTATTCTGAGCGCCTTTCTTGTGTGATGAAACATTTCTATCCTGATGGGAGCAGCGTCTTCCAGGATGACAAAGCCTCATTCTACACAAGCTCACTGAACTGTTTGGTGAGTATGACAGTGATATACAACATCTTCTGGCTTCCCCATCACTAAATCTCCACACAGTGGAGCACCACAGGAAGATGGTGAACTGTCATGTCGGCTAAACCCCAACCGAGACATCCTTTGGAAGAATGGTTCATTCCTGTAGAAGTTGTTCTGGTTGCTTAAAAGCATAAGACACTTTGTCATCTTGCTGCAAGTACATCCAGACTGTTCAGTTCTGCACTTGGAAGTGATTTTGTGTGAGGAGAAATTCTTCACCCCTGTGACAGCATTATAACATTTACTAATAGAAGCCTTTGTTTATCACAAAGTTATACCAGAGTAACATTTTTTTGATTGTGGCACATTCTCATCTTGTTAGCAACCCGAGGCCAGAGCACACGGTGCTGATGAAGTGGATACGGCTGAGTGCCCAACAGTGCAGTGCAGGGAAGCTTGAAATCCTGACCTTCTAATCAGTCTCCCAAACCCCTGAATGTTCAGCTACTACTGCCCATAATACTGTCTGCCCCTATGAACACTAAAAACAACCTACAGCTTTGAAACTGAGCCAAATCAAGTTAAATTTTACCTTCACTAACACTGTGAATATGATTTAACCTGTGTGTTCTACCTTCCGTCACCAAAGCAATCCCTTGCCCTCTTTCATTTGTTATATAATAACAAAACACCCACACATTAAGTACCATTCCTCACAGGTTTATTCTGGGATTGGCACGGTCAGTTTACAGACATTTTTTCTTAGTTTAACACGACGTGATGTAACATTATATTATACTGTTAAAAAACAAACCAAAACAACACAATATGCAGCACCAGAGTTTTAGAGGACAGCAGAGAGGAGAGAAGGTCCACTGTAGTGTTGACATGACACCTACTGGCTAAATGAGAGAGTGAAAGGAAGCATAAAAAGGGGCTGAGAATGAAACTCAGCTATTTTGCTATTTCTAAAACCTAAACTAATCTAGGTTAGAATCTAAACACTGACTGAAAAGTTATGTTTTTTAATTTTGTTTTGATTTTTGTTTTGCTTCATTTTGACTTTTCACAGTGCAGAGATGGTATTTTGTCCACAGAATCAATTTACTTTTATCAGATGAGTAATTCTCATAAAAACAACAGCTTCATCAAAACCCTTTAGAAAGGAGCCTGAGGGGCAGAAAGACAGCATAAATAAGACAAAACTGTCTTTCCAGCAGACTTTGATGCACATCAGGACATTTGGTGTAGTCATTGCTTACACAGGGTCAGGAGCCCAGTCGTGGTTTAAGTCAGATGTGTTCTGATCAGTCGCAGTTTTAGAAGCACTATTTCTCTTGAAGGACTTGAAGAACTTCGGGCGAAATGCTATCTTATATGGATTTTTCTTGTATGCAACTGCTTTACTGGTTTCTTCTACTGATTTATCTACATACTCTGCAGCAGTTGTGACATTTCTTTCTATGTTGTTGATTAACTCACCCTGGGAGAAGAAAAAACATAGTGACACCAGTCAGGTTTTGGGTCAGTCATGAGTATGTTACATCCCTCTTTATTAAACATTCCCAAGTAAGGTAGCTATTTTACCTGGAGTTCCAACACCATGGCAGTGTCAACAAATATCTCGTGCAGCTCTTTAATGCTGGACTCGAGGCAGATGATTTCCTGATGGCGAAGTTCAATCTCAGTCAGAGCCTGGCTTGAAATCTGACTATCAGAGTTGATCTGTGAAAGAGAAGTGCTCAAACTGTTTTTGAAATCATCATATAAACGACTTCAAACTTACTAAAGCTGCATATCTGAGAGGCCAAAAAAAAGATGAAAAAATAGATGTCAATAAATTCCACTCACATCAGATATGAAGAGGTCAAGATTGTCACGTTGTAGCATCTCCTCCAACTCTTTATCTGTAGTCTTTGTATTCACTGAAAGTAACAAAAGAGATACTAAATAAGTTTCATCACTACTTGTGCAGGCTTAAACAAACAAACAAAATAAATAAATACATACGTACAATCAGACAAAGAAATAAGGAGCCATTTTCCTTGATGTCATCAAGGACTATGCCAGTCTTTTGTTTTGCCAAGGATGCCATTTAGGTATTCACCACACGATGGCGTAATTACACCTCAACTACTACTTACTGCTATAATGACATACCATAGTCTCTTCACTAAAAAAGGGTACTGTACATTTAAACTACAGTGTATCATATTCTGGAGGGAGATGGCTAAAGTACTATACTTTAAAGCAGTTTTCACACATACATCACAGCCTTTAACTATTCTAGGCATTATCATGAGGAGCTGCATGTATGAGTGCTTATTAAACAACACCCTGCCACCTGCTTAGCACAAAGTCAATTTAATGTGGATATAAAGGAAAAAAAAAATCAAACAACGCCATAAAAGATTAACAGACTGGGAATTTTCAAAGAACACTGGCCACTTTTTAGGTACACCTGTTCAACTTGTTAACATAAGTCTTTACTCAGCCAATCACATGGCAGCAACTCAATGCATTTAGACATGGCCAAGATGACCTGCTGAAGTTCAAACTGAGCATCAGAATGGGGAAAAAAAAGTGATTTAAGTGACTTTGAATGAGGCATGGTTGTTGGTGCCAGACAGGCTGGTCTGAGTACTTCAGAAACTGCTGATCTACTGGGATATTCCCACACAGTCATGTCTAGGTTTTACAGAGAATGGTCCAAAAAAGAGAAAATATCCAGTGAGTGGCAGTTCTCTGGGCAAAAAATACCTTGTTGATGCCTGAGGACTGAGGCGAATGGCCAGACTGCCTTGAGGTGATAGGGAAGCAACAGTAACTCAAATAACCATTCGTTACAACCAAGGTATGCAGAAGAGCATCTCTGAATGTACAAAACACCGAACCTTAAAGCATGCTACAACAGCAAAAGACCACACCGGGTGCTACTACTGTCAGATAAGAACAGGAAACTGAGGCTACATTCACACGGGCTCACCAAAATTGGACAACAGAAGATAAGAAAAACATTGCCTGGTCTGATGAGTCTCCATTTCTGCTGCGACATTCAGATGGTAGGGTCAGAATTGGGTGTAAACTACATGAAAATAAAAAATCAAACAAAATCTCTGAGGAATATTTCCAGCACCTTGTTGAAGAATAAAGGCAGCTCTGAAGGTGAAAAGAGGTCCAATCCCCTTATTAGATACTCGCAAGGTGTATCTAATAATGCAGCTTGTGAGTGTATGTAAACTGTGGGGCAGCAAACACTGTTTTTAATAGGAATTCAAAGGACAGTTTGCCTTACTGTTTTAAATGTAGAAAATAACTTTAGACTACAAGAGGAGAAAAAGAGAATCGCTAACATGAGACATAATAGAAAACTGGTTATAATGTGTAGTAGTGAGTCATGAGAAAGAACAATGAGCCTAAGACACTTAATGACAAAATAATGCCGACCATCTTACTTAAGATAGTGATGTAAATTGGAAGAAATTATATTGCTGCTCCAACTTGACACTGACTTATTATCTGAAGTGCTACTACCATGCAAACACCACCGGAGCGGTTTACACAACTGCAGGTTTTCTTGCTAGTAAAGAGTTGGCAGAAGCTCCCTCCTCCTTACAATGCAGTAACTCTCCTGATATGATAAGATCCTGCTGTATGAAATAAAATCCATTTACACAACACTGACCTGAGGGTGAGGAGGGACAAGTGCTCCCATTTGAATTTGGCAACTCACCAATCTCCAGCTGTCTCTGAATTTTTGCCTTGCATTTTTCTCTGAAGGAAATTTGTGCCTCATGGTAGCCCCTCATGACTTCAGCAAACCACCGTGTCAAGTACGAGTGCTGTTGAAAAAGAGCCAGAGAATAAAATGAATCAATTTAACTATCAATTCTATAAAGAGACCTCTGTCAGGAGTAATTCTGTCAGGCGTGCAAAGAGTGTAGGATTCTTTGAGATTACAAAGGAGTGTCTGACAATCATTTTGCACCTGGTTTATTACATGAAATAAAAGTACTTCCACACCTGGTTATTCCTAATACGTTGGACTACTGTGGCCCCGGTCTCATCCCCAGGCTTCTGCATTGCTGAAAAACATGAGACCGATCTAACATGAACAAAGGATCAAGTGAAAACATTAAAACTAAACAAACTCTGCTATGTCACAGTCCTTTTCTGCAGTTACAGCAAAGAGTGTTATTATCAGACAGTTTGTTTACAAATGACCTGCAGTTGACTGGGCTACACTACACTTCCTTTTTATATATTTGCAAGACAAATCCTGTGTTACAAACAATTTCCACTGTGTGAGGAAGTCTTCTGCACTGCTCCTCCCCCTTTTAATTTTAAACAATGACAACACAACTAAATATCTATTACCCATACTGAAAAACTCATTCATTTTATCTAACTGCACTGAAGCATGACACATATTTCCAACTGCATAAAAGCAAATTTTGCAGGGCTTCAGAAAAAAAATGGTCTTTACCTACTTTTTAGCCTTTCTCTGACTAAGTTGGCATTCTTCTTGGTCTCACTGTTCAGCAGCTCCAGTTCATCTTTGTTTCCTGAGAAGAACAGAACAAGCTCACTTCACAGAGAAAAAAATTACTATGTGGTGAATGTCACCAAGGTGTATATTATGAAAGACGGGTGTTAAAGAAGGGTTGAGTTTTATGTGTTGTGCTTTTGTGTTGTTTAAATTACTACCGCAATTCCAAAAATATTTGGGATGCTGTGTAAAATGTAAATAAAAACAGAATGCAATGATCTGCAAATCTCATAAACCTATATTTTATGATGGCAGCAAAACGTCTCAAAAAACTGGGATGGGGCAACAAAGGGCTAAAAAAATAAGTGGTACTAAAAAGAAACAGCTGGAGGAACATTTTGCAACTAATTAGGTTAATTTTAAAACCACTTAGTAACATGACTGGGTATAAAAAAGATCATAGAGGCAAGTAAAGATGGGCAGATGCTCACCAATCTGCAAAAAACTGCATCTCCAAATTGTGATGGCGAGGAAGATGTCAGCTCCACGGAGCAACAAGTGGTTACCTTTCTACGGTCCAAAGGTGTTGAAGTGGACTATAACAACATTGAGGCTTGCCACCCTTTGCCCCGATAAAATGACAGCGACAAACCAGCCATCATAATGAGATTTGTTAATAGAAAACACAAAACTGCACTGATAAAACAAGGGAAGAAACTGAAAGGAACCAATGTCTTCATAAATGAACATCTGACTAAACGAAATTCTGATATCGCCAGGAAAACACGTTACTGGAAGAAACAGGGAAAAATTCAAAATACATGAAAGTATTCATTAAACTCAATGGAACACCGGAACAAGCCAAAGTGTTGGTCATCAGAAACATGGAAGAACTGGACAAGTACTGATGTTCATCCTACACTGGAGGTATGAATACATATGTGACCTGACACTCAACACACCACATGGCTCAGTCTGAAAGAGCTTCATCTGCATCCGGCAACAATAATATAATTCAATGGAATTCTGTTTATGATAAACTGGAACTGAGAACATTTCAATACACAGACCATAATGTTCTGGACTTGG
>VUQS01011671.1:3758-11258 GCA_015108495.1 Heterochromis multidens
AATGAAGCCTTCATATTTACTGTGCTATCTTAACTGTGCAAAATTGTTATTTTTTTCTTTGCGAATGGGCCGAATGCAATGCTTTTCTGTATGCTGGCATCTTTTGTTCTCTGCTGTTGTTTTATCTATGAAGACCAGACAACATGCACACTCGCACACGCACCCACACATACATACACACAATGACACTTTAGCACTCCTTAATCATAGAGACACATGCAGATGACTTCATTAATCGCTGTGGGATAGCACTGATGATACAGAAGCCGGCCTGCAAGACTCGAGGGTTTCGCTGAATGAAGGCGGCACATTATAAATACTTACTCCCGCTGGCAACCTAATAGTAAGCAGCTGTACTTCAAATCTGCATGACTTATAGATGATTATGACTATAGCATAACAAATGAGGTGATGGAATACAAACAAACAATACTGTGTAGTAGACATCCTTTATTTTTTATTAGTGCTTGTTTTAATGGTCGACAGATATGACTAAAGGAAGATTTACAGTGTAAATGTTTTTGTATCGTGAGAGAGAGGGGATGATAGAGAAATTTGAGATTTCTACAGACTTGAGCAGTAACTTTTCCTACCGAGTGACTTGCCCTGACCTTCTAATTGGCCCTTCTGAGAAGTCCACTGAAAGTGTGCGAGTACTGGGAGTAATTAAGAACAGTAATATCACGGTGCACTGAGACCCAAGGGTGCTAACATGCCACCATATCTCTTCAACCTCTTCATCTTCATCCTCCATTTTTCTTTTACATTTTATCTATCTATCTATCTATCTATCGATCTATCTATCTATCTATCTATCTATCTAATTTTTTTTAGGGAATAGGGAACAAATGTCAGTGTGTATTTTTGATGATAGTGACAGTGTCGATCATCTGAGCCACATGTGCAGTCTAATATTTCAACAAAACCTAGTTATTATAAGGAAGGCATAAATAGATTAATGTCCAGTCTTGCTGCTGGCTAATTTAAAAAGAATTTCCTTCTTATGAGAGCCAACTCAGCTAATCATTAAAATATTTGTCTGTCTACAATCACATAAAAAATGCTGCATGTGATAATGGTGGCTAATACAGCAAGATGCCTTGCATGTAATTAGTGTTAATGTGTGGATTCTAGTAGCTAGGACATTTTTTTTTGCAATCACTTCCTGGTTGTAGTTACTGTTTGTGCGTGCATTGTTGTGATGATGAATAGTGAGCAGTAACCTCTGTTTCCCCTGTTCTTCTTGTCTTTGGTATGGACCACGGGGCAAAGAATGGGTCATGGGATTTGATATTGCCCACGATCACGTTGCCTGAGCTCCCTTCAAACCACTGTTATTCTGTTTACTGTGTCCTCTGGACCACTGCTAACATCTATGCCTTTATCCAACACATGGGCTAACTTTGCTGCAGGCAAGCAGACACACACGGACAGACACACACACATCAGTGGAGATAGGCATAGAGAAAAAAAAAAAATTCAGTCAAAACATCTGGCAACAAAGAAATTTGGATGTTTTGACAAAATTCTTCATTATTTTGTATTAAAAACTTCCAAATGAATATCAAATGTCTAATAAGACCACAATATGTGTCTGGCCAATCAATAATTCAGAGTTATGTTTTATAGAATAAAACAACTACTGATAAAAAGCCAAGCAACAAATTGGTACTGTGTGTTTTATTGAAATATTTTGTCCTTGAACTACCAGAAGTCACAGTAAACTCATACAGCCACAGTTTGGGTGTCATTAGGCTACACTCAGGTTTCTGATCGATACACACACACACAAAAAAAAAGCACAAAAACGAAATGTTTGTGCACATGCCTATACGTTCATCTTGAACAATTTAGACCAACAGCAATACATACATACACAGAGACACACTTTGTTTATTAACCAAAGCTCACCTCATGTGGGTCCATTAGAGAGCAAAACCCCAGAAATCTTGTGTTGACCTCTACTTCCTGTGCAATCAGTTCCTCTCTCAGCTCCCTTTCTCCAGCACTGCAGCAATGAAAGACATACACAACACAAGCAGGAATTGCTTACCAAGAGGTAGCCTTTTTACCTGTTTCTCTTCTTGAGCAAATCACAATTAACAGGTTTTCACTGAAAAGAATGGAATGACGGCAAACACAGTTATATGGTTAAGGAAGGAAATACAGGCAGCATTTACCATAGCTAAGTTTGCTTGAAGGAATTCAAATTGGCAATAACTTTGTGCAAATGTCTTCTCAACCTTTACTCTTTGCCACAAATAGTACGCCAAACCTGTGACCTTACAGAACATGAACGGCTGACTTGCGTATAACTTGAAGGTCATGGCAAGGAGTTTTGCATACTTCAAAATATCATTATAAATCTTTGCTCAAATGTTAACTGAAAAATCTAAAGTTTTTACTGAGATGTTTAACGCTATCATATTAAAAGATTCTCATCTTTCTCGTAAACTGCTTGATTATTTCTGGTGTATGCCAACACAGTTTCTGCAGCCATGTTGTTTGAGTACTGCATTTGAGGTCAGAGATGATCATTAAAGACTGCAGCAGCCTATAAGAATAGATTAAGACTTCATTTGTGACTTTATAGCAATCTAGCATATGAACTTGAATGCATCCTTAAACTATCAGGATTTCTTTGTTTTAGCTTCTCATTTTCTATCCTTTTGCCCCCTGTATTACAGATATGACTGCTGGCATTCTCCTCACCTGAAGACTGGCTTATGAGAAGAATTCAGTCAAAAAACTGGTCAGATGTCAGAAAGTTGAACATGGATGACAAAGCATGCACTTTAGACATAACAATTCTTTAGATTTCACCACTTGCATGTGGTGCTTATGACTCATTAGGAATATACTGTAGGCTACTATGTAGTCACTTTTGACTGGCTTTCTTTCCTCTTGTGTTCCCAAGTGATTGTGAGACTCTTTTAGCGTGTCAGTGTCAAACTGACAGATGCCACATTTTATTAGAGCTCTCTATTAAAGCTCTCGCGCACGTACAAAACTACACATTCATGCTGGCAGTGTGTGCTGTAAGTATTTAAAAACACAACCACAACATGTTCTTATTTTCCCCATTTACTTGTGTTTTTATTTCATCAAATACAGGCTTCATAAGTGCATTGATATCAAGCACCAAGACACATGAATGTCATGCACCTCTAAATTTCATCAACACTTCAGGAGTAAAAAAAGAATAACCAAAATAAATAAATGACTGGGATATCAGTGCATATTCTCATACTCCCCACTGCAATGTTCCACATATTTCTGAGTATGTCTTGCGGTTGTGTGGCTAAACCAGTGTGTGTGTGTGTGTGTGTGTGTGTGAGTGCGAGCCTGTGTGTGTGTGCCTTTGTGTGTATGTGTATCTATGTGTGTTTCTAGCCCTACGGCAGAGTTTAGGGTAACTATACAGCATTCCCCCTCCACCTTCACCCTGTTCCCTTTGCGGCTTGTGTGACTTGTCTCATCCCATCTCCCTCCTGCTCCTCTATCTCCCTGCCTCGCTCTGCTCCCCCTGCTCTCCCCACCATCACGCTCCGAGCCTACATGTGTGTTGGATGGGTGGGGGGTGGTAGAGGTGCTACACTGGTAACAACAGTGCCAAAAAATCAAGCTGGCTTTCTCTTAAGCGGCACTGTGGTGATGCATAGGATGCTAAATATAATGCAAATTGCAGACGTATACATATCACAGGCAATTGTGCACAGAGGCAATAAAAGATGACATAAAGAGAAACATATATGAGCCATAAAAGGGGTTATCTTATGTGGAAAAACATTAAAAAAAAACATTTAAGTGAACTGCAGAGATTTGAAACAGATTGTAAATTAAAATGGGAAAAATTACATATATTTTGACTGAAGTTATGCAAGATCGACGGTGTCTTTCCCACAATGTGTGACACCTTCCAATTGCCCCTGCCTATATGACAAAAGGGAGTAGTCACAGAACAAATGCATTTCCTTTATGAGAGGTGTGTCTTCTCTCCACCACCGTGGCTTACAGTGTTTCATTATCCAAAGTCAGGGTCTGCTTTGCCACCCAGCTCCCCCATGCTGCCTGTCTCATTTCCTCTCAGTAACAATCCATTAGCCAACGCAAGATTCAAACTCACAGCCTTTTAATTATTCTCACATCTTTGGCAACGCGCTAGGGCATACCACTCATCACAAGAAACAGGGAGGTAGGGAAGGGGATCAGCTGATATTGTGTATATACTTCATGCATATAAAAAAGGGACAACAGGCTGACTGTGCAAGGACACAGAATTCACATAGAAATAATTCCACATAATCACTGAGACAGTTTCAGCATATAAACAGGGTAACTCACAGATGAATACACTAACAGCAATACACATGTACGTACGGAAGCAAATTCACACATTAACGGCCAATTTAAACTAGATCTCGAAATTGTAGCACAAGCTGAATACCCTTCGATAACATACTTTCCCAAACTGGTGAACCCCATATTTATAAGTGTGTGTGTGTGTGTGTATGTGTGTGTGTGTGTGTGAATGCCTGAAACCTAGGGATGATGTGTGGCATAATTCATCTTGAATAATTTCCTGCACATTCTTTTTCATGCTCAGGAGCACTTCACGATGAAAGGGAATGCTAATGCTGTGTCTGTATCTCACTGAACAATGTGTGTTTGTGTGCTGTGGATATGTGTGTGTGTGTGTGTGTGCCCGTGTGCGTGTGTGCCAACTCACTAAGCACATTTATGATAATTAACAGATAGGAGAGGTCAGCTAAAATGTGTGTATGTGACAGCGAGAGTGAGTAAGAGAGAAGGAGACAGAAAATGATAGGGAGAACAGTAAAGCGCTCATTTACATAAACTTACAATATTGTCAGTGCCTTTCTTACCCTGCTCTGTAGCATTTGTATTGTCATTTTTGGCACAGCTGCTTTAAAAAAAGGTATAATCTATATTCTCCAAGAAAAAAATTCTCAGTAACTGCTTACTTGAGGTAAAATACCACATCTTTATCTATAATTTTTAAGTAAGCAAACCCATATATTTGTGTTATATACAAAAAGTACTTTCATTCTATTATGTCTAAGATTTAAAATGGCAAGTGTTTGAAAATTATAGCAATCAAACAACTTAATGAACTGCTTAATATTGTAAAAAGATAGAAAAACACACAAACTGCAGTTCTTTTTTTTATATAAGGAAATACTTAGTGTATCTCATTACAGTGTTTTCATTGGGGCCTTAATGAAGGCCTACCTGCAAATTGTTTCTAGGGATAAAAATACACTGATGTGCTAAAATGAAATGCTCAAAATATTAGCAAATATGATAGCCGCAGTGCTGGTATTAGCGTTCGTACACAATAAGCGGCGAGCAACAGAAAGCTAAACACAGGTCAATGTACTAAGTGACAGTAATCGAAGGAATTAATAGATGCAAATGAAATGCTAGGCATGCATAGCTGCCGACGACAGTAACTGAATAATTGACTCTCAGATCTCTGTCCTATCCACTTGCTTCATGGAAATTTGTATGCATTAATGTGTATGCGTGCATGTGTCTATGCCAGCGGACATTTTAGGTCTACCCTCCCCACAATCTCACTACTGCCAAACGCCTTAAGATGGTGGCACCTTGAGGCAGAGAGAGACACTCATACAGAAAGCCAGTCTCCTCCTCCCTTTTCCCCCCTTCTTTCTCCTCAGGTCCTCATGACAACACAGGACAGCCCCCCCACCCCTCCACCCTCCTAACCCTTAGCCCCCCTAATAAATATTTAATTCATCCCTCTCTAATAAGGATATTAGGCGAGTACACCCCAGCCCTGGCGTATATGCATGAGTCCTTTCTCATCAAATTTACATAAAAGGGCCAGATGCTAATGCGAGCGTAGCAACTACTGCTCACTATTCTATATGCACTGGTAGTGGTTCCTCATTCAAGTGCTCATATAATTTAATTGCTGAACAGCATATATTTTTCAAACGATTCTCCGTATTCAAATTGTACCCAGGCCTCAATACCACATGCCTTACAAAGCGCGGGAAGATGGGCATATTTTAATTGTAGTGGATGAGCGTCTGAAGTATTTACGCTTATTTAATGTTTTGTGAAGCCCCTCCTCTCATACATAATTACAGAGGGGCTTATGCATGATATGAAAAAGGAAAATAATTTTCATGTTTTGACAATGAACAAAGGGCGTTGTGTTTTACACAATCAGAGCCCGCTAAAAATTAATTACTAATTCAACGATTAAAGCCAATAAAGTTTTGGAAATTGCATTAGGATGACAATGCTAAGATAATTTAATAATAGGGAATGATTATGAAAACAATGAGAGACCATTTTAATTAAAACTGTACTTTGTAAACAAGTATCTAGAAACTGACAGATTGTAGCTGTATATACAGTATACGCTGCATTAAAAAAACAACATCTACACCACCTAAATGTAGAGTACAGCACGCAGTCTTGTGTATGTAATTAATAGAGAATGAATAATGCAATGACACCAAATTTATTATTTACATGCTTTCATCTTCAAGGAAGCATATTTCAGATGCAAGTATACTAATTCATTTATAGCGCATAGTATTTGCATAATCAAAAGCCAGCAGAGCACAGATATAGACAGGCAGACAGCCAGATTCAGACTTTAGCAAAAATAGCATTTGTGCATTAGTCTGCACTGCTGCTGCCACAATACTGATATCTTATCATACTACTGCAAAGCTGAAAGCATATTGTACTACTAAGTTGTTGTAATGTTAGATCTTGGGAATTACAAACATGGTATCAGCTTACACAACGCTGCATTAAAAACCTAAACAGGGGTGCAGAGAAATGGACTGTAAGATCACCAATATCTCAACTTGATTTCAATTTTTTTTTTTTTAGAGATATAAACTGGGGTTATGAATAGATATATAAACTTTCCAATTTTCTTGTTTTAAATTATTCCTTAAAAAAGATTTTTGGAAATTTGTAAGCTGGTTTATCTTTTCTCAAAATTTCCTTCTATGTTCTTTTTTTCTTGTTCTAAATTGAGCTTTTTTTGTGGAATATTTTAACTTATTGTGATTATCTTTAAAGGTAAGTCATAAAATATGGAATAAATGTAGGGTGATTTGGAGGGATACTAGCAAACATACTGGTGATGTAGATTAATAAAATAGGTTTGGGTTAAATGAGGGTGTGATTATCAAATTTCAGCTTCCCTTTTGACTTTACTTGATAGTCAGTTAATGGAATGAAGTTCACAATTTTAAACATGCTAAGAATATTTTCAGGTAATCATAACATATTTTTAAAGCATCTAAATGATTAAAGTAAACTATTTTTAGTTCTAGTTTTTAAGTTTAAGCTTGAAGTTTTTAAGTATAGTGGTATTGTAAAAAAAAAAAACTGACAATGTACTTCTATTTTATTGGTAACGTCGTACTAAAAAAGATTATTAATAATATTAACAGATCTGATAGTTGCAGACAAAAAAGGCTTATA
>VUQS01011675.1:4359-17832 GCA_015108495.1 Heterochromis multidens
TGTGAGCTGTTTTCTTAACTCCGGGGTGGACTGTGCATTATCTCCACGCCCGTGATTACTCGGCGACCCTAAATGCCAGCGGTCTGACCCGAGAGCATGATCCCTGGGAGGAAAGGGAGGAGGAGCAGAGAGGGAGGTGGGGGTGAGACAACGAGGAAGCCAAGCAGATGCCAGGGCAATTAAAACGACCAGGGAATGTGACGAATGCGGTCAATCTGTCAAACCACCCCTGAAGTCACAATATTACCTCCAAGATATACTGTGGTGCCTGCAGGGCCTAGAAAAGATAAGGTGGGGAGAGGGCTGGGTGGGTAGAAAGGTTTGAGGTGGAACTGAAGGACTTGAGACAGAGAAAGAGAGGAGGGGGGTGATCTGCCACCACTTGCTGTCCTTTTCCCACCCCCAATAACATCAGAGCGTGCATATCACCCACTCTATCTCTTTCCTGCATACTCTAACACCCCCTATAATTGTCCTTTTCCACTTCCATTTTCCTTTCAACCCCTGCTCTTCTTCTTCTCCATCTCCCCCATCTGCCACTAATCTCATCTCTTCTTCATCCCTCATTTCTCCTCCCCCCTTTTAAGTCTTTGCCCTCCTTAGCTTTCCTACACATACCTCTTCCTTTCTCTCTCTCAACCCCCAGTGGAAGTGTAAACACCTTAGACAAACTGAGGTTAGAGGCAGAGGACAGAGACAGAGGAGATTTATAAACTGGAGGTGACCACAGCTGTCCAGGTTCAGGGCTCCTGGCCTCAACAAACAGAGGGGAAGCCACTGAGGAGCTATAATAACACAAATGAAAATATCCTTCTCATTATGTCTCATCGGAGCTGTCTGGAGTTCTTCTACACGGCTGCAAAGGTTGCTAAATAAGGTTTGTCTGAGGACACGTTGAATGGGAAAATAAAATCCTCTCCAGAGAGCAGGAAAAGGGTGAACTCCAAAACCAGACATTTAGTGTAGTCAGCATTAGATAAGATTACCAAGGAAACCTACATTAACATATATGAAAATTACTCAGCTTTTGTCACTCACCTAAGGTACCACAAGGTTTGTTCTTGTAGGTGCAGATGTCATACCTAAGGACAGGCAAAAAAAAAAAAAAAAGAAGGTCAGAACACTCAAACTGTGTTTAATCACAGTCTGGTCAGATATAATGTCACCCTTAAGCACAACAATAGTATATACTAGCTTTGGCTGAAGAAAATATCTGATTCACTCCCCCACCTTTATCATGAGCTTTCTGCAAAATGTAATGGCTCAGTCACACTACAGTAAAAATAGCACAGCAACCTCCTTGGAAAAATCAGTGGTTATCCAGTGATTGCACTGAATTTTTTCACATTCACCGATTGATTGCAAGTAGTCACGAGAACCAAGAGGTCATCAATAGGTTGAGCGTGCAACGCCCTCAACCTCTGGGTGACCACTTTTAATCGTAAGGCAATTGCACAGGTCGCCTGGTGGGAGGCAATCTGTCTCCAAACAATTGCGGTCTGACCCAGACTGATTGCAATCACTCACAGACAGATTGGCAAATGTTTGCAAATAATTGTTGACTAATATTTAAATGCAGACATATTGCCAACATGTTTAAATCAGTCTGGGTCAATCTGCCTCAATGAACGCAACTCATCTACAACACGTCTATTTGTAAAAGGGGACTCGACAACAGGCTGCCAGCTGGTTATATTCTGGTTATATTCCTATATAAAACCAAGGCTGTCGAGCACCTATGTCATTTTGCAGTTTTGGTATTGATATTGAGGCTTTATTTTGAACATGTTAAAATTGTATAACAACAACAGTTAAATCGCCATCCTGCAGCTACCACGTCACTACTTATGGAGGAATTTCTGAATTTTTGTTTCAAATCTATGAGGTTCTGCCTGAACTCTGAAGACGTAACAGATGGCAACAGATTTGTTATTTTCACTGGTTTATCACCGTTAATCACCATATTATCATAAATAGACTGCATATAACTGCAAACTTGACAGTGATTGTGAATTAACTCTATCTTATTGCCCTTTTATTGCTGTCTTTGAAGTTGGTCCCCCTCTTTGAAGCAACCATTTCAAAAGCAATGAGATTGCAAGTTCATTGCACATGGTCACAATAATTTTGGTTGTGCCGTGGTCTATAAACACTCTTTTCTCTAGTTTGACTGTAGCACAATGAACAGTGCTAATACACAAAGAAATAAGGCTTGCTGTCTCTGCAGTGTTAACTTCTCATACAGCAAAAGACAAAAACAAAAAGGTCAGAACACTCAGACTCATAATGCCTGAGTAACACATTGTACATTTCAAATGAATGATCCAATCATACCTAAAGCTTTTAATCTATTAAAACTAAGGGCACAGCAAATTTAATTTACTCCTACCCACCACCACCTTTGCCATCACCTGCCACCCCCACCCCTTTTTTCTCTGAATCACTCCTCCCTCTTTCACTGTTTCAAGTGAGGTCTAGTTGTGACCTCATTAAGGACTTTTCTAATCCATGTTTGATTTATTTCCCCAATTTTTCAATTTTTTTTTTGACAGCACCCATTTCAAAACAAAGAATGACAACGATGTTCCTATTTTATGCTAATAGGAACAGTCAATCATTTCAACGCCCTACCAGAGATCCACACTGATCCATGTTACCAAAGATCTGCAGGGAAAATGTCTCCTTCCACTGAGCCTAGCTGTAATAACCAGGCACCAACCTCCGTGAGTGAAAATTTAAACATGTAAGTGCTAAAAATCTTAAGTTCCCCAATGCCAAAGCCATGAGGCTTTATTCAAAAGTAAATTCCAATAGACGCCCATGTTAAAATGTCCAACTGCACAGCAGAAGTTAACATGTTTCAAGCCTGGTACAAAACATGTTTTGGTCTCTAACCAACTTCATGAGGGTTGTATTTTTTATAAACGAAATTCTTTTAAATTATTTTAAGGCTTAAAGTTGAGCAATATTAGCGGAATGGCCACTTTGAGTGACACGAATGCAACCACACAGTCTTTTATGCAGACTTTATGATGTATGTATCATAGACAGTACAAAAGATGGACAGCCATCATGACGTTACCCATTGGTTTGTCAAGTCCTGTTATGAAACCTTGAGATGAGCTTTTTTCACTGTCATCACCTTAGTGTTTTGAACCTGGGTGGCCATGAAAAAGAAAGAACACATTTTCACATTGGCTTCACTTCTCAGACTTTTCTTTTATACTGTCTATGCTATGCACCCATACCTATAGTTTATGAATACATCTTCAAGTGACACTTGCCGGCATCAACTTAGTAATCGGCCCACTCATTCAAATACAGTCACACCAAAAAACCAAGATAGTAGTGGTCATAATGTCAAACTCTTGGCTTCAAAACAGCGGTCCACAAACCAGTGAGTGATGTTGCTGTAGATATGTCCATCTTTTATAAAACTTTAACAGACACCTTTGAGTTATTTTTACACATGCACTGCAGCCTTGAACAAGATGCTAAACTATGGAAGTATGTGTAATAGCGGTATTTAACCTCTTAGGTCCCTAGCACAAAGTCCATGTGACATCTGATTGCTCTAGTGTGATAATATCACACTTAAATGCCTGGTGAATTCACAGCAAGCCAGCAGGTGTCATGTCTGTTGCCTAATGAAGCCTTCTGTAGGCAGAATCCTCGCTTTAACCAAATGGAGTATTTTTTAGTAGTGACAGGACAGACTATCTCATGCTGTGCGCTTCATGAGAGAGAGATCAGTAGAATATCCTGATCCCCAATAAAAACGACATGGATCTTGGTTTTTGCACTTAAATCACACTTACTGTATGGTGCAGTTTGTCGTAAACAACTTTTGACAGATGATAGACGTGTAGACCAATGTTTGCAATCACCATTAGCTATAACAACTTTATGGGGCTTTGATGTGTCAGAGCATTGGGTCTGTCAGCTTCTTTTAGAGCTCCTCTGTAACTGAGTACCCAAGAGTTGATTCATGCACTCAAATTGAAATGTTAAAAAAAAAGCAGTTTGTGAGTTAGAAGCCCCTTCCATGAGTTTTTTGGTCTATAAAAACAATAACATTTCTCAACTTCCCGCTAAAAAAGGAAAGCCAGAAAGGTAAACTCCATGACCACTGCAGGCAGGCTCTGCTAAGCAGCCTTTGCTGTTGGTGCAAAGTGAAGCTAAAACCAATAATAAAACCAGCAGCCAAAGGAGCTGGAGAATGTCAATTGGCAGACAACAAGCAAGCAAGCACTAATGATAAAAAGCCTGTTTTATGCAAACTCCAGAGAATCAAAACTTTTGGCTTTAGTCCATGTCAATCACAGAACCCCATCCTCTCTAAAGACAGAAGCAGTTGGAGGAATATACACATCGGTTGCCAGGTTAAGTAGCCAAAACAGTTCTGGTAACAATAAAGTCTTTTCCAGGTAATGACAGAGTTTTGCCTTTTTATTACATCAATTGCAAGGTGACAGATACATTACGTCTGTAACAGCACATTTTACTTTCAGAACTATGGTCTTTATTCCCATGAGCTGTTACAGGTAAAGCATGTACACAAGACCTGCACTTTTGGACGTTCCCGTGCTGTAGCTGTTGGCATTTGCTAAAAGCACACCACAGAAAATAACCTGTATTTGCTCAAGATGAAAATTACAAATAAAGTAACAACTGAAAAAAAATAACTCTTCAGAGTATATATTTCCACACTCGATTATTATAATGGTGTGTGAGCAACATGTTGTCCACTGCTGTAGCTATTAGCCAACTCTTACCGGGTGATTAGGACAGCATTGTCGTGATGAGCCATCCCATTCTCTGGAATACTGTTTCCATCACTGTGATGAGACAGGATGGACTTCTGCCACTTACAGAAACTGTCCAGAGACTTGTCAGCATGATGATTAATTTCCAGATTCGGCTGCAAAAGACACACATGCAAAACAAAGCGATACAATACAACACTAGTTCCATCAGTACAGAAAAATGTTGTACTGGGTGATGTTTTATAGGTGCTTTTTGTAATTATCCTCTGCAAATTTTAACTAAAATTTTCACAACTAGTGGGCAGTATTGGGGGGTGTTCAAAAAGTTGAAATATTTTTTTTAACTTCAGATATTTCATTTAAGCCCCACCCACATTTCCTCAGGAGGCTTTGCTTTTTTGGCAAGTAAGAATGCGTTCTTAACAACCAAAAGCCGAGGTTCACTCACTCCACCATCTTGTGGTACAAACTGGTATTACATGAAAGTACAGCCTGGCCCTACTTTTAACTTCAGTTGACATCTCTTCAACACAAAACACAGATGTTAAGTCGTAGCATCTTTTTTCAAGTTCCACTTTAGAAGGTTTTATATTACTTTTAAATAAAGGATTTTAAAATAGATACTTTTAGTGTATCATGATGTACTGCCCCATGTTATGTTGTGTCCATAGAGAGTATAAAAGATGGATGTAGCTACCATGAACTCATCCATTGGTTTGCGCGGTCTCATTTTCAATCCTCAGAAGTGAAACTGCATCCTCATTGGCTAATGACTTGTTAATCACAACTCATTAGCCAATGAGCATATTCTGGATAATGCTCCTTTCTGAAACACAGAATGAGCAAAATTTATAAAATGGACTTAATGTTTTACTCAGTATGACTCAAAATGAGTGACTGAGCCCATAAATTCATCATGAAAGTGTTTACCAAGGTCAAGTCCAAGGGCAGTTTTCCCTTAGACTTTTATAGGACCGCAAGTCATTTTGCAACCACAGTTATTGCGCCCTTGTGGCCACTTAAAAGAATGCAGGTTTAAGGCACTTTAATGCACTGCGCCATGTTTGGCGAAAGAATATCAGCACAAACACCTCATACCAACTGTCAAACACAGTGGTGGAGGGGTGATGATTTGAGTTTATTTTGCAGCTACAGGACTTGCTATGTATCAAAGTATTTTAGAGTCAAATGTGTGGCTGTCAACAACTAACTCTCGGCTAAAACTGGGTCATGTGACAGGACAGTGATCCCAAGAATAGCAACAAATCTACAACATAATGGCTGAAAAGCAAAAGAATCAAGGTTTTGCAGTGGCCCAGTCAAAGTCCAGACCTCAACCTGGTTGAAATGCTGTGGCAGAACCTTAAACTATTAAAACCCTACATCGAAAATGTTTAAATGAATGCCCGCAAACCTCAATGAATGGAAGGAACGTTGCAAAGAAAAACTCATACAGTTACTTATAAGTTATTGCTGCTAAAGGTGGTTCTACAAGCTTTTGAATTATGGTGTCCAAGTTTTCACAGGACTCTACAGTCCTGTGAAAACTTTCTTTTTCACATGACTATATACCCAAAAAGCCCCAAGTTCAGTGTCTCAATTGCCTGCTGTCCAAAAAAGGCTTGCATGCATGCAAAAAAACAATGCTCAAAACAAAAACAGGGTACTGAATTTATTGTCATGCGTTGACAGTGCTAAACACCAAGCCAAAGTAGAACGATTATCTGGCTGAATTATTGGAGGAGTACTGTACGGGGATCAGAGGGATGTTAGAGGACCAGATTTTGCAGGAGACAAGGGTTTTCTCTTTGATTTAGGAGTAGATGCAGTTGTAGTAAAGGTAAAACCATTTACAGCAGGAAGAAAAGGATGAGTCATAGAAGGAGCAGAGGACTTGCACTATTAGAAAAGGTAGGAAAACAGGGAGGAAAAGTAGCTAGAATAGAAGGATAACTGGGGACGTTATAGTGGAGTTTGGTAAATGCATCTCCTTCCATGAATTTAAAGGGCCATTATGCTTTGCTGATGTCAGCTTACCCACTGAATAATAAGAAAACAATTCAGCATGAAATGTGAATTTTAATAATGACTGACATAGCAGTACTGCTTTCATATAATTTAAAGTTTGATTCCATTTGGCATTATTTTTGGAGCTGATGCTACAAAAAGAGTTACTAGGCCCTCTTAGAAAAACAGATGGTAGCAAGACCCTCTGTTTCTCTCATCACACATACATACACATGTATAGTACATGTACAAATCCTCAATAGAAGCTCCCTGAGGGAAGATACCTGAGCACAGCTTTCATGTGAAGTGGTGTCCATATGGTGAAGAGTCTTTCTACTCTCTCCCCCTTCTACACAGCAGTTGCATAAAATACTGCAGCTCCCTCGTGCCAAGCACATCAGTTATACACTCAGTAGAGGTGAAGATATAGATACTAAAAGAAGTGGCTTAAAACAGCAAAAAGAGACTTTCTCTTACCTGATCTTCAGTCAGAACAATCAGCCGGGTCACAATAATGTTCACAACATTTCCTAGACTGGCATCACGGTAAAGTTTGGCAACCTGACCTCCAGAAAAGAAGAAAAGACACAAAGTCAGACAACTGTGCCACATTACTCTACCTGTCCACGAAAAAAACAAGCAACAATAGAGAAATCATCAGTGTAGCAAAAAAAAAAGAAGAACAACTTGTCCGAAAAAGTAGGCTCAAACTTACAATATTCATTACAGACAAGATGTAGTGCTCAATGTCTTTGCGTCCGTGGTAACCGACCATCATTTTATCAGCAACCACAAGCGTCTCCACAAAGCGTTCAGTGCTGACGGATCGCCTCTGTCTGTGGGTGCTGTTTGACAGCTTGCTGTCGTTTTGGGGGGCAGGGAAAGGTGTGCTAAACTGGCAAGGTGCACTGGTTTTAATGAGGTCTATGAATGAGAGGGAGACAAAGACGGGTAACTGTGAAGTGACAACCAGAATCATGACACATTATCTATTTGAGAGAGAGCTGGTTTGTCTGTGACAGATGCAGATATGGAATCTGCCACTTTGAACCTTGCAGCTAAAGCCTTTGTTTTATGGCCCAGCAGATGCTCTGGGAAAAAGCTATAAGATGCTACATGTTAGGACATGCTGGCTTCCTGGCGATGACAGTCTTTGCTCTTTCTCATAAGACACTGGCCCAAATACCTAAATATCCACCTGGTTCTTTTTCCAATTCATCACATCTCATCAGACAAAGTATTTGGTGAAACTGGGAATTTTCAAATCTCAATATGATTACTGGTTCTATAAATAGAATTTGCGCTGCTATAAAAGTAATCTTTATGCACTGAAGGGCTGTATATGAAAGCTGGAGCAAGACTTTCTCTCACAGGTTGAAAGGTGTCCAGGCCAGGAGCAACTATAGCACACAACAGGGCCGGTCATGTCTACCAGAACCTGGGCCTAGAACCAAACCAGCACTTCCTCTAACTTGCTATGTATAGTTATTCCTTTACGTCAGTTCCACCCACACAGAGTCCAACCCAGATGGAGGTTCACCAACCTGAAATGCCACAGCTGAACTCCTGGCTATGCTCTTGTGGTGAGGGAATGGCAGACATTTTATAAATAACATGCTGCTGTGCTTCTTCCAGGTTCCATTCACCAGAGGTGGATGAGGATTTGTTCTTTAAAGGCTCTATGAAATACTGTTCTTCCTCTGTTGTAATAACACCGTGCTTGTTGGGGGAGAAAATCAATGAAAGAATCATGTTAAAAACAGGAAACATTGGTGCTAAAGACATAGTCTTAACAAAAACAATGCACTGTATTTCACAATCATTTCATTAAAGGGGCAATCCCATTTTAGACATGAAGTTTACTCTTGTCTGTGCTCAGACAGACGGAAACTCAGGTATCCTTTGTTTCAACAAGTGAAAATTTTACAAATCTGATTTTATAAACCATGTGTGAAGAAAAAGCACAGGCATTCATGGGAAATTAGAGTTATTGGTGAGGTCTGAAATCTAAAGGAGCTAGTTTGAACCAAGCGGCAATCTCTGAATTGAAAAGTGAAGCTAAATGCCAAACTGCATTTCCCCTAATTGCCATTTGAGGCTGGCTCCAAAAGTGAGACAATCCCCATAGAAATGCATAAAATGCAGACTGTTTAAAAAAAACAAAACACGTTTGGTTTCTATGAATAGTTTCCCCATCATAATAAATCTATAGTGGGAGTTTTTTTTTTATTCATCACTCTTGTTAATGGAATTAGGGGTGTGGCCACCTTGATTGACAAGTGTCTAAGCATAGGTTGCTGTATCCAGTCACTCTTTCCTAGGCCTTACTTCTGTTAAGTGGAGTCACTGAACTGGATCTGTCCATTGTGTTTGTGGTATTGGTGCCTTTTGGGGCATTTTAATGTAATTATCTGACTTGCTGTGAGGTACACACTGTCCAAGAACTTTGAGTTTCAGTTATGAATGGAAATAAATAATCAACCTAGCTAGCATTACCTCATAACTTAGCACTCCACCCTGTCATCCAAATATGGTCACTTCTGGTTCCAAAGAATGACCACAGTGGCTAAAACGCCTACACTGAGGCTTGACACTGACGTCACGGTGGCTAAGTCCATCTTTTATTTACAGTGTATGGTTTGGACACACTGACTATCGGTAGCCAGCTTACAGCTAAAGCCTATACAGTTGCAACAATGGGTATTTGAAACACAAATTGTCAAACGTGCTTCCTTTTCTGCTTTAACACACCGCCAACAGCCCTATTATTCTCTCGTTCTGAAGGACAATTTGTTTTACTTCTAGAAGCCTCATCTCAGATTGCCATGATGACATCATAACAAGGTCACCTCAGCTTGGATTTGGAGAACAGGTGTTACAAACCATGGATTTTAAAGTCTGAAATACCTGGGCATTTATCAGGTGGGGAACATGTTAAAAAAGATTCTACTGTGTTGCATGTTGTAAAAAGGTAAGATCTAGGATTTGGGGGACTAAAAAACAGAATATTCATTTTGGAGTGTCCTTTTAAACAACTAATACATTCCCTTATGTGACCTCTTGCTTCTCATTAGGGACATGGTTTCACATATACAATGCATTAGTCACTAATCTGCAGTAAAATTTAAGAACCACAAACAATCAGTTACATCCAGAACAGAATTAAAACATTCTTCTCTCCCCGTCAATACCCCCTCTGGAGCATAAACTAGGAGAAGTCCCTCAGAGTGGGTTTATAGGAAACACTGGTTTGGCTCTATTAAAACCCACAATAAAAGCAATTAACCACATATCACACTAGCCTACAGAAACATTTTCGATGTAGGGTTTTAATAGTGTGTGATGTCAAGATCTCAAAATGTCCAGACAGCTGATTACATTAAAGTACAGACACAGTTTTGTCCATTTTTGGTGATGTAAGAAAAAAAAAGGGCAAACACTAATTCAATTTATGATACTCAGTGCTATGTCTTGCCAACACATTTGGCTACATGTTTCCCCCACATGATTACATTTGCCAGTAAGAAGCGGGGCCTTTTTTCCTTCTTTAGAGTTACTCTCAAGCAAGGAGGGATAACAGCTTTTAAAATTTGGTCCAATTCCTTGATTAGTTAAGAGGTGCTGGACAGTCACACAGTCTGTGGATAAAAGCCTCAGGAATAAAAGCTTAGACAGGATAATTAGACGCCTTATTAGAGCTGCTCAGTTTTGTTTTAGAACAGAAACCTGCACATTTATAGGCATATCATTTAAAGATCACACAAGGATCTGCTTAAGAAATGTGATCTCAGCTACTCAAGTGTGATATTCAGCACACAAGTGGGAAGAAAAGCACTGATGCTTATCACCAACAGATCACTGAGATGATGTGATTTTTCTACATAAACACAAAGTCATTCCAAGCTGCCTGCAGGCTCAGTGCGCTGTGTGGAAAAAAAGCCAAGATTCTGTTAAGCCAACTGCAATAATCTTCTGATAATATTCTGTCTAATCTTCCAAAAGACTCACTGCAGTAACAGCAGCACAACCTAGTTATATATGACATACTCACCAGGCCTTTGCAGTTGCTGAGTGCCACTCTGGTCGTGCTGTGCTGATTTTGCAAGAATCCAACATAGTGACAGTTATCTACCATATTATGCCGCCACTCCAGCCCTTCTTTACCCCAGTACTCCACTGTAAAATGTTTCGACACCAGGTGGGGGTTGAGAGTCAGGTTTAAGTGAAAGTGCTTTCCATAGGCTGACAGTCTGTAGAACAGCCGGGGCTCCAGTGGGTCAAATGCAGGTTGGGGTCCCATCATGGGGTCCACCGCCCCCCGTCTCCGTCGGCCTGGCCGGTGGTGCTTCACAGTGTAGCTCAGGAACACTCCATTCTCATCCACCCGCACCGGCACAGTCAACTGGTAGTGCTGCAGGTAGGACAGGAACTCCTCTTTTACTGGGAAAAGAAGAGAAGGGAAAAGAAAGGAGAAAATGTTGTGAAAATGATGTTGTGAAAATGTTGAGTGCAATAGAATTCTTCTGTCCACATGTTATCACCATACCTTGGGAGTTGTGTGAGAGTTTGTTGATACTTTGAAATTCAGAAGCAGTCATCACCACCAGGCTCAGTGTCCAAGTCAGCGTCTTCCACAAAATTTCCATAATTCAGGGAACGATGTGACATGGGGTAGGGGTAGAGGGTGCTACAAAAGGGTTAAAAGCACATAATCGGTCTGATGGCAGACCATAACAAGTCCATGGTGTGTCTCCTTCACTTAAAATGCTCTCACCGTGCTTGAAGGCTCATCCAGGTCTCAGATTTCTCCTGTAGATGAGCACTTCCACATCTCACCAGCCTCTGAATTCATGTCAGCAGCTCATATAAAACACTGTAATCCATCAGATGCAAAGGGGAAGCTCTATATCTTTGTCTTGACCAATCCATCTGCATTCCTGTGGACGAAATCAACCAAGGATTACTAGTTATCACCTGCTCTGTTAGCCGATTTATCAATCGTCAAGTGTTAGATAAATTGGACACTATTCTAAAACTTTGTTTTTGTTTGTTTGTTTTTTTTAAACTATTTCTTGGTGATTTAGATTACAACTTAATATCTGCATTTTGACAGCTACTTAGATCAAATCAGTCTTTTTAAAGACCACTGGACATTTTTATCTAATATAATCTAACTATTTTGTTTACTAAATATTTTTCAATCCAAATGATGATGAAAATAATGGATACTTTCATAGGTAATCAATCGGATAGGTCCAAAATAATTATTTTGCCCACAAGATGTCACAAAATGGTGGGAAAACTACTCAAAGCTATATCTGACCAACAAAACCACAAAGATGTTGAGTTTATAGTGACATACCGTAGACCAACAACAAGCATTAGGCCTATGATCTCTCATTTCTGAAGTAGGATCTAAAGAAAGCTTGGCTATCTTTCTTTTGATTTGCTTATACTGAACAACTAACTATAGCAGGCTTGGTGACATAGGCTTTGACTGCATCAATGAATGAAAAAGTAACGCAACGCTGAATAGCCCATGTTACAGCTCGCCAGGAGGAGCACTGGTTTTGGTTATATTTGTGCCAGGACCTCTTTAAATACACTGATGACAGCTTAATGACTGATACGCCGTGACAAAAACGAGGCAATACAATGCAAATAACGTGTAATACCCGCGCTGGAACGGATGCATACATGTCAGCTGTGCAGGCTATTCGGTGTGATATTTCTGCAGATTAGTTTTACTCACTGACGCGCTTGACGGCAGCATGTGCAAACTACAAACTACTACACACAAGCGGATCCAGGTGATACAGCGGTGATGTCCCGAGAAAGAGACTGGACTCCAAACACGGATGGCAGCCTTTTTGGAGAGGAGGACTTTTCGCGTGTGTTTCTTTAGCTGTAGCGCTCCTGCGGTCCAGACAGACAGACAGCGCTACCTACTTGGCCACTCTGACCCAGACAGTTGGCAGCCGGCCCGCATGCATTACACCGGTACCGCAAACGCAACCCTCACGGAGCGTCTGCAAGTCAAAATACACCGCAGCTTTTGTTGGTTAGTGGAAGTTTTCTGGGTTTGTTTGAACAGCCAGACAGGCAAACTTTTGCAGATGTGGACCTGTAACGCCGCGAACTTACCGTGCGTAAATGTTGCCTAAAGTACGCGTTTTCCACGCAACTACCACCTTTAAACTCTGTCTCAGCTGTTAGTGGCAAAATATAAGCTGCGTTAACATTCGGTGAAATGTTTACACGAATCATCTCCGATTTTTTTAAAGAAAAAAAGTAGAAAAAATATCGTCTTATTCTCTTGACAGGAGAGATTTGAGCCTATTTACCATGTTCATCTTCATTGTCAGCTCCAGTCCGAGTGTGCAGAGAGAGCTCAGGACAAAAACACTTCTGCAGCTCTCAAGTTCCGCACACAGACCTCCTCTGCTCTCCTCTTTTCATCTCCTTTTGAACTCTACTATCCTGTGAAGCCTCACTGAGTTTCTTCCCTTCAGCCCAGCAGTATCTCAGCCCCAGACTCTGTCACACACACAAAAAGCAGCTTTTCGAAGTTTTGGATTTCCTTCCACAGAAGGCTTTACATGTTCAGCCTATCTTTATAATCTAGAGTTTGTGTTCATGGTGGTCGCTCTGAGTACCTTGTAAAAAAAAAAAAATGTTTAGAGAAAATGTGCATCCATGC
>VUQS01011678.1:5719-16619 GCA_015108495.1 Heterochromis multidens
AGCCCCCCCCCCAATCTCTGCCTCTTTCTCCTCCTCTCTATCTAAATCGTCAGGATAGCTTGCGACAGCTTCATTCCTCTTTCTCCGCCAACCATATCAAGCGCTTAAACCCCTGACGTGGAGAATGTGTTTATAGGCAACAATTATGTAAAGTAAGTTAAGCCCCAGCCAATTGTGCTTTGCTCCCCTATCCCCTTATGTGCTGCAGGTTTAAGTCACTACCCTTATTTGCTGTGGGAAGAATGCCAAACTGCAAGGACACAAGATTTTGGGGAAAATAAATATTTTCACAGAAAACTGAGTGCAAAGAGATGAGGAATGAAAAAGCAAAAAGGGATGCATAAATTTGACAGGGAGCTGGAGGGGGAACAAGACAGACGAGTGTGACAGGAAGCAATGGAAACAGAGATGGACAAAGTTCTTGAACCCCCAAGAGGTGCCAAACAACATTTTGTAACCCTAAGTTTTCTTTTGTTTACAGCTCCTCTCTGAAGGACTAAAACCAAATTTTCTCCAGCCATGACCTTAAGAACTTTCACAGAGACAGAAAGCCCTTCAAAGGCCTTATCTGCCAGACACACGAGTAGATGAGCCAGCTGTGGCCTGTGTGACAGAATTATTACTAGGCCACTTGCTTTTTGTCTGACATCGGCTTCTTTGAGAGTAGAGAGTGAGAAATCCTACCAAAATCCTTTGTCTGACATTCTGCAGAAGATATAGAGGGTAAGAGATGAGCAGGAGGGAAGAATCATGCACTGGGAGAATGGCACGCTGAGGCCATAAACACCCCTGTGGATAAAACTGACAGTGAAAACAAAGTGACTGTCCATTTGCATTAGGTGAACTTTATTCCACTATTTTCTTATATAACTGAAATGAAGGAATCAAGCCTCTGACTGTCAAGAAGCTGAAATGAGCGCTCTGATTTTATGCACAAATACTGCCTTTATTGAACCAAAAGAGGAAGGAAAATGGAGGAACAGATGCTTGATGACTTTAGAGTTTTATGTTTTCATAGTTATTTTCTCTGTCACTAATTTATGCAATAAAATTCTGTCTGAAGTGATAAGTGCATTCCATACAACAAATCCAAATTAGCATGCTCTCACTTTAAGACACCAAGATGGTAAATTAGGGTTTTCAAGGAAGTTGATCATTGCTGTAGTTTCTCGGACAGTGCACTTCTAACACTAGTGGGAGATACAAAGCAGTGATATTTCACAGTTTTTATATCTGTCAATAGAACACTCATACCTAACATTCTTAATAAATTAATTTTTGAAATTTTTGAAACAGTTCAGAATCATAAAAGATCATTTCAAAGTTAAATTTTCACTTGGATTTTCAAGTAGACTACTCAGTTTCTAGGAAACTAAACTTCTAATACTGGTGGTATTGAAACTTGGGTTGCTGAATAGCTCCCAATTTTGCACTGTCAGGCAAGAAAATCTCTTAATTTCATATGCTGCTTAACTTTAATGTGGCAGGACCTTGATTGCACTTATCCTACTCCTGGTCACTACTGCACAGGCTCATTGTCATCAGCATAAGATGGCACTGCAAAAATATCCAGGCTTCACTTTTGTTCAGTGTGAGCAAGTGGTTATCTTTACATAGAGTCTAAAGCTCAGATGCTAACCACAAATATAGCTTTCAGACACTACCTCATCCTTTTTCAAATTCCTCCAATGTAATGCATGGTCACGTATACAAACACACTTCAGAGCCTTAAATAGAAACATAGAGCAAATGCTTCACCAACATGACTTTGCTTTTATTTCCTGATTTTTAATTACTAGTCAACACTCAGTTGGGAAATAGACAGCATTCTTTTACTCTAGAAGTACTTTCTACTTTTAGGGTACACACACACACACACACACACACACACATGGACACATGCAAAGCAGCCTGTATATTTGTAAGTGTGCGTATGTGTGAATGTAAGGATGGTAATTTCTATCTCAGCGGGAAACCTTTGAATGGACTTTGGCATCCCTCGTTGAATCCCAGTTTTCTCACAGCAGGACACACAAGCACACACACACACATACACACCAAACCTTAGCGCAACTGACAGTAGGGACAGAAAAAGGGACTCAGGGAATTCACAGTTTAAAGACGGGTAATTACTTTGTAGGCAAACAGTGTCTGCTGTTTCTGCCTCTGTAGTAGGTGTCAACTCCACGACATGATGCAAACAAATGTTTTTGTAGCTTGTTCACCTTTGTTTTGGGAAATAGTCTACCCACTTAACTTTATGGCAAGCTTTTCTATTTAGCTGTCAGTCCAGCTATTGTTTATTACACACATTTGAGACACAGTGGTTTTGGTCCTTTGTGCATTTAACATTTGTGATCTAAAATGGCAAATGTGGAATAGGCTTAAAACCTGAAACTATTTATACATGAAAATTATTTATTTTGTTGGCTATAACTCAAGACAAAAGTGGGCTTGTTGACTTTACAACAATCGTACAGTTGTGAAAAAGAAAGTTTTCACAGGACTCTATGCAGTGAAAATGAAGTATACTCGTACTGCTTTCATAGGAATTAAGAGGGTAAGTAGCAGCCAGGTGCTGCTACTTACCAGCAAGTGTAACTCTGTAATAAGAAGCAGAGGTTTTAGCAGTTTGCTGGCCTGGAGAATTCAGGTGTGTTAACACAATGCCACAATTTTCCCAGGAGTGAATGACCCAGCAGTTTCACCCCAAGATCAGACTGTCCAATGCATCTAGACTCTACAGGCCTCAGTTAGCATATTGAATGTTAAAGTTCACGACAGTACAATTAGAAAAAGACTAAACAAGTATGGCTTGTTTGGAAAGGTGGCCAGGAGAAACCCTCTTCTCTCTAAAAAGAACATGGCAGCACAGCTTAGGTTTGCAAAGTTGCATCTGAACAAACCACAAGACTTCTAAAACAATGTCCTTTGGACAGATGAGACCAAAGTGGTGATGTTTGGCCATAATGCACAGCACCATGTTTGGTAAAGAGCAAACACAGCATATCAGCGAAAATACCTCATACCAACTGCCAAGCACAGTGGTGGAGGGGTGATGATTTGGGCTTTGGGGTGGCTGTAGCTCAGGAGGTAGAGCAGATCATCTACTAATCGGAAAGTTGGTGGTTCAATACCTGGCTGCTCCAGTCTGCATGCCAAATATCCTCGGGCAAGATACTAACCCCAAGTTGCTCTCCGATGCATCCATCACAGGGTGAATGTGTGTGAATGTTAGATAAAAAGTACTAAAGTATAGAAAAAAAGTGCTGGTGTGAATGAGGCATGTTGTATAAAGCACCTTGAGTGCTCTGGGAGAGTAGAAAAGAGCTATATAAGAATCAGTCCATTTACCATGTTTTGCAGCCACAGGATCTGTACACCTTGCATTCATTCAGTTGACCATGAACTCCTCTGTATACCAGAGTATTCCAAAGTCAAATGTGAGGCCATCTGTCTGACAGATGTTTATCAGCTTTTCTTGCAACAAGACAATGATCTCAAGCACGCCACCAAATCGAATAGAATGGCTGAGAAAGAAAAGAATCAAGATGTTGCAATGGCCCAGTCAAAGTCCAGACCTCAATATGATTGAAATGCTGCGGTGGAGTCTTAAAAGAGCTGTGCATAAACACGTCCTCAATGAACTGAAGCAATGTTGTAAAGAAGAGTGGGGCAAAATACATACACATGCAAACGACCAAAGTTGCGACTTGGGTCCCTTTGCACAAAATCGGCTGCAGCTGAAAGAGAAGTTGTTGTTCGTCATGCTTTGCATGTATGCTAAGCAGAAAAGCACTACAGAATGCCACCACGTTCCAAACATTTCAGCCAGGAACAGAAATCTGAAACTGCAATGGGCAAAAGACCCAATCTGGTCCACTTAGCTTGGTCTGATGAATCTTGATTTTTGTTGGGGTTACAGATGAAATGTTGCTCCTCACTCACGGCTTGAGTGCCACTGTCTGATTACTGTTGCTGCTACATTTATCTCATTATACCCACAATTTAGCCATCATGTAATGGCTACGTCCAGCATGATAATGCACCAGTTCACAAAGAAAAAAAAGTCTCAGACTGGTTTCATGCACAGGACATAAAACCAAATTGGTCCTCCATGGCCGCCCCAGTCACCAGATATCAATCCAACACAACATCTTTGGGAAGTGACAGAACAGGAGGACACTGAGTGACATTGAAGAGGATAATAAAGGGAGAAAATGAATAACTGTTTGTGTGGATAAAACCACAAATAACCTACAGTGCAGATGGCCCACCACTGAAAGAAAAGAGAAACGTGTCAGTAGCTTTAGCCGGAATAAGAATGTCAACAGTCTTCAGCCGGAGTGTGCCATCTGTCTAGAGAAGGAAGGTGGCTAATGCTAACATGGTTCTGCAAAGGCACCTAGAAACCAAAAATCTCTTCTTAGAGAAAAGAGTGCTGGATCTTAAACACATGCAGCAAAGTCCTTCGCTGGATTGTGTGAAAGCGATAAAGCGATGGAGGCAAGGTGTATCCTAGTGAAGTTGCACTTGAGAAGAAATGGCAGGTGCAATGGTATGTCCAGATCCTGCAAATGGGCATTCACAAATGCCCTCACCTGACAATAAAAGAAGAACTGAAAGATATCAGACGACAGATATGAATACAGGCATTTCTTACATTTTTAACCTGGCATTTAATGTGTCTTTGGTGCAACTGTTTAAGAATTCATGATACTGAGGACTGAGGCTGCAAAGGTAGTCTATACTCATTATTTCTCTCTAACGGAACAAAAACAAGATTGAATAAGTTGGTACATTCCGAAAGCATTTTATTTTTTTTTAACAGTAAAATAGAGAAGCAAAAGATCTGATTAAACAGCAACCACACGGGCTAAAAGTCAAAGAAAACTGAAGGGCTCAACTCCCTAAAAAGTTTTTCATTTTATTGGAAAACCTGCAATCTCAATCCTATTTTTTTTCTCACAATCAGCTAAGTGGTGGTGCCACACAAAATGACATGTACATCTGTCATGATACAATAGCAGACAAAGGAAAATACAAACTTTTTTTTTCCTGCAGAGATGACACACATCAACACAAGGAGGTAGGACAGAGCAGCATCAAGATGCTGTCACGATGTGGGTCTTTACAGAAAACAAGGCGTGGTTGTTTTGATGCGTGTCATATGCCAGCAGTGCAGGTCTCCAAAGATAATTCTCCCTTGTCTAATGTGAGTCATGGCCTGCTGCCCAAGTTTTGAAATTCTGGCTATAAAACTGACAAGATGCCAACAAACTGTAAATATAGAAGTTGATAGACCAGAATAATGCTGTACTTCAGTATGTTTGACATAGTGCAAACTGGAATTTACAGTCAGTTTTTACCATTTTACCTTTGCACACCAGAACTGGGGATTTTAAATGAAGCAATCAAGATTTCACTGAATTGTGACTGAAGTGAGTGACTGAGGGGTTAAACCCCTTTTATTCAAGGATAGCATCAAAGAAAAAGGCATTAATTTTTTTTTGGGGGGGGGGTTACATGCATTTATTATGTACTTTCTCTAATTTCAATGGCTTAGAAGGAGTTAGACTAACATATTTATAATTATGAGGATTATCTTTAATACTTAGATGAAAATCCTTTGCAGGCAATAACTCCCTTAAGTCTGAAACCCATGGACATCATCAAATGAGTTTTTAATTTGATGCTTGTTTGTGGGTCTTTCTGTCTTTAGTTTTTTCTTCAGGAAATAAGCAGCATAACTATCTGAGATCAGGTGACTGATTCAGATATTTCTTTGAAGAAACTCTTGGGTTGCCTTCTTATTTATGTTTTGGGCAATTCATCTGTACTTTGAGTTAAAACTAACCCTGCTATTTCACCAGTAGTCCATCCATACATGCCCATTCATTCTAGTACATTTTCTAATCTGTCCAAAGATTTTTAATTTTTTTTTTTATGCAGCTTTGTTTAATTTGTTCTAGTAAAGTCTAATCTGGCATGTTTGTTTTATAGAATTCTGTGATCATCCAGTCTAATTATCTTCCATGGTCTTTTGGGCTATTTAGTGTTGCTTACCTTCTTTTGCATCTTTTTTTAGGAACTTGTTGATTTATCCATTCTTGAAGTTTCTCCTATCTCTCTGATAGATCTGTTTTGTTCTTTTTGGTGCAGCATGGTGGTGCCGTGGTTGGCACGATCACTTCCCAACAATCTCCTGGTTGGATGGGGCTTTCTGTATTCCTATTCTTATTCTTCTTTTTGTTAATTGCTGATTCGAAATCAGAAATTAGGTGTGGGTGCAACCCCGATGGTGTGCTTAAGAGCATGGAATAAAGTGCTGTGTGACTAGGTAAATGTGGCTTGTAGTGTAAAGTGCTTTGAGTGGTCATTAAGACTACAAAAGTGAATGAATGAATGCCATTCCATTCAATTCTCTTTTTGTTTAGCCTAATGCATGAAGAGCCACAAACAAGAACCAAATGCACAAATGCAAATTCAAGAATAGTCATAAACTCCAGATCTTTTATCTCCTTCACCCATGAAGTAATAAGGAAATCAACCGTGCCAGATTATAAAAATGCTTTTCAGATATTTGAACTTTTCAGATTTTTTTGAGCATGTGAGCGTAGAGGGACTTTGTAAAAAATATCTCCAATTCCTAAACAATTAAATACATTTTTTTGGTAAATGCTTTAAATTAAAATTGTAAGTATATATTTTAGCCATGCCTTGATTGTCTCATTTAAAATCCTCTATGGCAGTGTACAGTGGGAAACTTATAAAAATGTCACTATCCACAAAAACCTAATGGATATGAGTGCAAGTCTTATGAGATTCTTGTGCCATGAGTACAAAGACCAGTTTCTTTTTCATTAAAAGTACATTTAATCCATCATCTGCTGAAGATATCCAGTCCTCCATCAAGGAAAACGGTAATGCATGAAAAGGTGGATTAACCTAGATTATAAAGGAAAGTCTCTGCTTTACATAAATTTCATAAATTGTTTTTTGAATTATGTTTTGAATTTTTTTATTTTAAATTTTTAAATTCAATTATTTTTAAATCTTCAAATTGTTGTGCATCAGATTGTAGGGTTGTAGTGACTTCCGTATTAGAGCCTTTTTGCCTTCTATAAGTAGTACTCTTATTAAGTATTTGTCTCCTTCACTTTGAATGTTCTGTGCTGCGGCCCCCATATACATTGTCAAAACATCAAATGGAACTGTAGTCCTAAATACCGCTTTGTGGATGTCAGTCCAGAGGGACTTGAGTTTTGGGAAGTTTTCCCAAAATAAATGGTAATGATCGGCTACAGATGATCCTCATAACCTCCAACAATTTGTTCCTACACCTTGGTGTTTTTTTTCTGGGCAGAAGAAATGAAAAACCTCATGACATTTTTGCAGACCCGCCAGGTGTGTGAAAGGGTAGTTTTCCACTGTGATTTGCAAATATTTTTCCACTCCTTAATACTTATGCTCTAAGTAAAAGCCTGCACAGCTACAACCCACTTAACAATAAGGGCTTTGTGATAGATCCTTTCCAACATGGTCTTTAGAGTGTCTTGAGGTGAGTGCCTTTGTTAAAAGCTAGTTTTAAGGTCTTTTCCATTTCCATTACATGCGTGGACGATTGGCATCCTCCCGAATGAAAGCTGTATTTACTCTTGAGCAAAAATGTTGTGTGGTAAATTAGATTAAACTAGTAAATTAATGCTGTGCTTTTAGAGGCTGCTGTAAATGAACCAAATAGCATGACTGAGAGGGAGAAATAAAAGGAACTATTATGCTTTTCCTTATGTTATATCTCCTTTAAAGCTAGTCTTTTGCATATTAATATGGTTCAGTGACATTTTTTCCTTGATTGACATGATTGTTTATCAGGAACATGTACTTATGGAAATTATTCAAAAGCCCATGATGGCATAATGCATATTGTAATAGCCATTAAGTTTGTGTGTGTGTGTGTGTGTGTGTAGAAGCACACTGCTGAGAAAAGTCACTAAATGTTTTAATGGCTTTTGGCACAGTGTCATAACAAAAGTTTACTCCTTCCTCCCTTCAATGACTTTCTCTCTGCCTCCCTCTGAAGAAGTAGAGCATCTCTAATTGACATGCTATATGCATGGTCAACTTTATGGCATTGGTGAACCGCCCTCCTGTCATCATTTCCACCCAGAGAGGCTTCTGACCTGGGCAACACCAGTATTACACGGGTCAGTGACAGAGAGCAAGGGCAAACACTTACACTTCTGTCAAAGATTTCATTGTGGAAGAAAACAAGCAGCCAGGTGAGCGTGAAAGCTTTTATAGATGGCAACACACACACAGACGATCACCTAGAGAACAACAGATGGTTATGAGATTGCACCGTGGCAGGGAGGAGCTATTCAGAAATGCTAAGCCTAATTTATATATGACTGCACCACTATTTTTTTCGTTAATGAAAAGCTTCCAGACATTTAGACCTCATTATAATTTAGATGACATCTTAATGCTTTTCTAGTCTTACTGCCCATTCAAAGCATTTTTTACACTACAAGCGACTTTGCTGTATTGTGGCTTCACCACAGTGTACAGTTTGTTTGAGAATAAATCTCCATGTAACTAATATTCACATCTTGGTGGCATCTTATGGCTTCAACATTAATCAAAGCATATACAGTAGTTGTGCACACCCTGGCCACTGGTGATACATAGTTCCTATGATCTGTCAAAAAGCTTTTTATAGTTAATCTCAGTCTTGTATGGCTGCATTATTAATGATGCAGTTTTCACCAGAACCACTCCAAAGCATTTTTATTTATGTTTGTGCATGTGTGTGTATTCATGTGTGCATGTGTTCCCTTGCATTGTGTCAGTAGAGGTGTGGAGCTAACTTAAGCTGCGCTAAACTGTATGTGTGGTGATCAGTGTACTCGTGTTATGAGTTTTCTTTTTGGGGACTCGTAGATTGGCAGTAGCTAATGGCAAGGGTGAGCTTGCCCATAGCCTGCAGGGAAAAAGATGAGTGTTGAACCCAAGCATCTGCATTTGTGACCTGCAAGACTGCAGAGAAGTCATTGATAATTCAGATTTTCTAATAAAATTGCTGCTATGCTGTTGCCAGAATGACAAATGGAGTGGAAAATATGAGAAGTTAAAAAATATTTCTAGATTGTGACAAGTTCATCATATTGTAAAGTAGTAAAATAGTATTGTTCATTGTCCAGTATTATGGTCAATACAGTGGATATAGAAAGGAACAAAACCATTATGCACATTTAATTAAACACTTGCACTTATTTTGCCTAAGACATCTCACTATTCACCATCTGCTTTGTAAGCAAAGGGTGTAAACATTTAAAAATGTACATGTACACTAAAAGAAAAGTTATTTTGTACTAGAGGTACAGTTATGTTATGTATATGGCTCAATAACTAACACTGGTTTGACACCTCTGTTCTAAATCCTGTTAGCTTTTTTTCTTTGTTTTTTCTTTCTCTTTTTTTTGTTTTTGGCATTTTAGGTCTTTATTTGAGATGGGCAGCCTTCAGCCAGTGGCGCATATGCTCTACAGGGGCTAAAGCAGCTTCTCAGAGGAGAGAAAGCATATTTAAATGTAAATTAGAGGGTAAGACATTCAGTGAAGACAATACATTTTGTTTCAGTGGATCTTAACTTTACTTATTGATCATTTTCTTTTTCTCTTTACTGTAACTATGTTAAGAGCATTAATTCTTTTTGGGTATATGTATAACTGTGACACAAAAGCTAGAAAGCTTTTTTCTCTGAGACTTTGCAAAGAGCCTGCCACTTTGTGGGTTTATTGACTCTACCCCATGTTACTCTTAAAGAATATATGTGAAGCTCCTGATTCCTGTAGTGACTGATTTACTTCTGCCTGCAAGCAACCATTCCAAAGCTGCTATGGATGGTAACAAATTAATGTTCTAAGTATCAGTTTAGTTTAGTCTTGGTTTATTTTAGTCATTTCTGTCAGGAACCATGTACTGTACAAAAACAGTACTTGCACCATCTGGACAGGGACTCAAATTGTAACACTAGTCTCTAGTCCGCTACTCTAATTATTCTATTA
Source organism: Heterochromis multidens (assembly GCA_015108495.1). Taxonomy (NCBI): domain Eukaryota; kingdom Metazoa; phylum Chordata; class Actinopteri; order Cichliformes; family Cichlidae; genus Heterochromis; species Heterochromis multidens. The sequence continues at coordinate 15,790 of VUQS01011678.1, forward strand.
TTTCTGGCTGCTGTAACATAGCAGGCTAAAACCAGCCTTGTGGGGGATGCATTCTTACTAGGATGACTACATGCAAACAGAGGATATGCTTGTGTGGGAACTGTCAGTATGAATCCTGCTGTGCAGAGACTCAGGACTGGGAGGGACTGTAAAGTCACTTGAAATATTGCATACTGAGATACAATTTGCATCTTCACATATGCACAAAGTTCTGTTCTTTTTCAATGTTAGTGGTATGCTCTCTGCTTGATTTTCCTTTTGTTGCCCATATAATTTTTATATATATACATATATATATATATATATTCAATTCAATTCAATTTTATTTGTATAGTGCCAAATCACAACAAAAGTCGCCTCAGGCACTTTATATTGTAAGGTAAAGACCCTACAATAATACAGAGAAAACCCCAACAATCAGATGACCCCCTATGAGCAAGCACTTGGCAACGGTGGGAAGGAAAAACCCCCTTTTAACAGGAAGAAACCTCCAGTGGAACCAGGCTCAGGGAGGGGCAGCCATCTGCCGCGACCAGTTGGGGGTGAGGGGAGGAAGACAAAGACATGCTGTGGAAGAGAGCCAGAGATTAATAATAACTCATTAAATCGAGAGTGGTGACACTCAAAACACATAGAGAGTGAACAGAGGTGAGAGAAACGCTCAGGAAACCCCCAGCAGCCTAGGCCTATTGCAGCGTAACTAAGGGAGGATTCAGGGTCACCTGATCCAGCCCTAACTATAAGCTTGATCAAAAAGGAAAGTTTTAAGCCTAATCTTAAAAGTAGAGAGGGTGTCTGTCTCCCAAATCCAAACTGGGAGCTGGTTCCAC
>VUQS01011680.1:4896-21272 GCA_015108495.1 Heterochromis multidens
TCAGGATTAAAAACATTCAGGATTAAAAATATACAACCCTGATTCCAAAAAAAGTTGGGACCCTATGCAAAATGTAAATGAAAACAGAAATGCAATGATTAGGAAATCTCATAAACCCATATTTTATTCATAGTAGAACATAGAAAACACATCAAATGTTTAAACATAGAAAATGTACCATTTTAAGAAGCTCAAAATGAGTCTGATGGCAGCAACATGTCTCATAAAAGTTGCAACAGGGCCATGTTTACCACTGTGTAGCATCCCCTCTTCTTTTAACGACTATCCGTAAACATCTGGGAACTGAGGAGATCAGCTGCTGGACTTTTGGGAGAGCAATGTTGTCTCATTCTTGTCTGAAATAGGTTTCTAGCTGCTCAACAGTCCTGGGGATTCTTTGTCATATTTTTTGTTTCATGATGTTCCAGATGTTTTCAGTTGGTGAAAGGTCTGGACTGCAGGCAGGTCAGTTTAGCACCAGTGAAATGCAGTGAAGATCACAGGCATCCAATATTGATTTGTCCCTTGTGCACAGAGATTTCTCTAGATTCTTGGAATTATTTGATGATACTATGTAGTGTAGATGATCAGATATCCAAAGTCTTCACAATTTTATGTTACGGAACATTATTCTGAAATTGTTCCATTTGTAAATGCAATATTTTGGCAGATTGGTGAACCTCTGCCCATCTTTACTTCTAAGAAACTCTGCCTCTCTAAGATCCTCTTTTTTATACCCAGTCATGTTACTGAGCTGTTGCCAATTAACCTAATTAGTTGCAAAATGTTCCTCCAGCTGTTTCTTTTCTAGTACCACTTACTTTTCCAGCCCGTTGGCACCCCGTCCCAACTTTTTTGTGACATATTGCTGCCATCAAACTCAAAATTAGATTATTTTTCATGAAATAGTAAAATGTCAGCTTGATTTTTTCTATGATTTATTGTGAATAAAATATGGGTTTATCAGATTTGCAAATCATTGCATTCTGCTTTTATTTATATTTTATACGGTGTCCCAACACTTTTGGAATTGGGGTTGTAATAAAAATGTTCTCTAATGTTCGAAGTGTTTTGCTGTGTCCTACACCAGTGGTTTTCTGTCATGATATCCTTTAGAAAAACAGCCCCCTGATGTGTGATTGATTTTATTTTTATCAAAGAAGAGCCCAAGTGGAGGAAAAGTGCAGTGTATGTTTTTAGTTAATCTGGCTGAAGGACTGATGAGCTCATGCCATGGCGAAGCTAGGTCGTCATAGGTCACAGGCCCACAGTATGGGTCAGATTTCAGTGAAGCTTGCACACAGTGATCACCTAATGAGTCTTCACCCAAATTATGCTCAAGGTCAAATTTATTGTTTTTTGGGCTCTTTTCCATTTCCACTGTATAAACTTCATGCACACTAACAGCTTCACCTAATTCTCGCTCCTGATGTACTGAACATTCAATTCAATCCATTTAGCAAAGTTGTTGACATAAAATTCTCAATATTGATAAATTTTGCATGCACTAAATGATAAAAAAAAGAACTTTGTGAAATACCAAACGATGTGATAGCTTGAAATATTGCTTTGCCAAACGTGTTGCATACCACTTGTCTCTTGTTAGATGGCGATGGTCACGATGGAAGGAGTGGTACTATTGGTTGAAATTCTTTTGTTACAGCAGTTGAAATGAATAATAATAATAGTGATAATAATCATAATCCAGACAGATATATTGTATTATAGAGAGTGATAGCATGTGGTGATTTCCTATATCTGTTGCAGTGGAGCTGAATCAATTGAATTCAAAGACTGAAAAGTTTGAATTTGTCCAGCCATCAACACCATTAACTACTGCTCAGTTTATGTTTAGTTATGATCATGCAGTTAAATAGCTATAAGATACTTGTGTTTGAAAAGTTAAAATGTCTGCTGTCTGTTGATAGGTGTTCCTCAGACCGAACGGTTAACCCTATAAAGCCTGAACCATGAAATAATTGGCAGAAGATTCTTTTTTAAACTGGAGTATTTATTGAACCTTCTGGCAAATTAAAAAACAAAACAAATTAAATATTAATTTGCATATTTGAGTTTTAATTTTTATCATTTTTGCTACGTCTGGCATTTTTGTGCAATTTATTGCTCACAGTTTGTTTATCTTAGACAAAATCAAAATCCCACTGATGATGTAGAGGTCTCAGAAACTCATGTATCAAATATGACACACTTGGCGTTACAGGATTAAATTATCAGTAATCATCTTTCTGCTTATCGCATATTTTCAGTTCATGATTTAAAAAAAATCTGAGTCTAAACACTGCGAAATAAAAGAGTTGAAATATAGCAAAAGTTTTAGTAAAGTGTAAAAGTTGGTGTAGTTGCTGTTGATAAAAAAGTGTGGCAAAATAAGTCCTTATATAGTCATCTCCCAACATTTGCACACCAGAAGTGGATGGAAACAGAGATTCATTTACTTTTTCTTTTGCTCTATTTTTGGACAGAAACTCAGTCGTTAATGATTTATTTAAACAGACAAGACAGTCTCCACAGAGAGGTATGGTAAATATCTCCAAGCAACTCCTCTGAAATGTCATTATAGTCACATCTGCGCACAGAAGCAGAGAACAAACGCCTTTATTTCAAAAATATCTTGTTAATCTTCTAGTTTATATCTCAAGATATTCACGTTATATTCATGTAACTGCTCAGTTTCACTGATTAGCCTGCTGTGAGAAAATGTCACTTTGTGATCTTTAGATAATGAAATGAAAATACTAATTGCAGCTATAACGACTCTCGACTCCTGCAGATGTTTACTAAAAGCTCTCTTTCAAGCTGAGCTGCAAGCTTATGTCTCACAGCAATGAGTCAGACAGGTGGATAAAAATACACACCGGAGTCAAACAAACGTCAGGTAAACTATTTCCACTTTGGCTCAAGTCGCTTTGGAAGCAGTAAAGCTACTGTTGGTCTTGAATGATCTAGTTTAAAAATACACCACGGTCCTATTCTAAGCTGCAGGCTTTCTGCCCCTCATCATCTGTGTGCAGCACGTACCTCACCACACTATAAACACACACCATTATGTGCAGACACATCCCAGTTAAACACATCGCTTTATCTCTTTTCTCACACACATATGGTTGGGCATGTTTTCACATACCAAGTTTACTACTGCAGCATTTATTCCAATACATTTTAATTATTTTAATCTAAAAATTCAACTTTTTGTTTTTGCTAATTTAATTCATGTCATAAGTTCATTCCCTTTCAGCTAATAAGGGCATCAGAGCACATGTGGACCTGTGTGTTTTTGTTGTGAAATGTTTCTGTCTATGAGTTGGAAAGTTAGGACTTTATATTTTTCTAAATATATCTCTGAGAAGGGTTCTGTGTATTTCAGTACTGTATATGCATATGTTATTGTATTCTGTTGCTGGGAGCGAGTTCAGTGGCTTTGTAGTGTTTTGAGCATGTTTGCACAGACTTGTACCTTCGCAGATCTGGTGAAAATCAGTCATGACCATCAATAAAATTTACTTGTAAATTTGTCTGTCTTTTTGGTTTTTAAAGAAAACATCATGAAGAAAACATCTGCTGTATACAGGCAACAAGCCTCTGGTTTTACCTGTTTTTAACTAGAAACAACCAAGAAGTACAAGCTGTGCCTTGTATCAGGCTGAAATGAAACTGAAATTGTGAAATGATCAGTTCCCTATATGTTACATAACCATGCCTGTTCAGGTAATTGATTGTTCCCTGCATCTGCACCACAGAACATTACATCCAGGTTACATCACCTGTGCAACAGCGTTTGCATTTTCACACTGGACTCACATTTTTATTAAGAAAGCTACACAAGGTCACACAAGTCTAATTTTTGATTGAAAAAATTAAAATGCTGGGATGAGTGCCCCATATACATTCAAGTTTTTCTTCTTTCTTTTCTAAAGGAAAAATGAAACCGTTTTGTTGTAATCACAACAGGATGTTTTCCTATCATACTTTCAGTGGAAGTGAAGTTTATCTGATAATAACATGAAAACTTGACAGTCTGAGTTCAACTAGTCTTTTACCATCTTTCCAGAACTGTGTTTGGCTCACTGCATGAGTCAAATGAGTTTAACATAGATTTTTTTTAAAAACATTTTTGTATTTTACCAACATCAGGGTTATTCTGCTTAACTAAAAGTGAAGTAATCACAAAAAAAATCAACCTCCTGAGATCTAAGCTCCTGTTTAGGATACATTTTTAATTTCTCTTACCTATTTGTGATTAGTTGGACCTGATAATGCTTTGAGAGTGTTAATGGAGAAGTACAGAGAAGGTCAGAAGGAGTTGCACTGCATCTTTGTGGATCTAGAGCAAGCATGAAAAACGTGATAGGGTGCTTTCACTTTTCTTTTGTCTTGTGATACATATTTGAAACTTGATTGTTTTCCATTTTCCTCCATTTATCTGGAACCGGGTCGCGGGGGCAGCAGCCTAAGCAGAGAAACCCAGATCTCCCTCTCCCCAGCCTCCTCCTCCACCTCATCCAGGGGAACACAGAGGCATTCCCAGGCCAGCCGAGAGATATGATCTCTCCAGCGTGTCCTGAGTCTGCCCCGGGGCCTCCTTCTGGGGTAAAAGTAGTCTAAAACTAATCATGGAAAAAAAAAACAAAGATGCACAGCTTTTATGAAAACTGCCATGTTTTGTTCAGGATGAAAACATTGCAGTTAACTTTAAAGTTGTATAAGCACTGAGCAGGTTAGGTGTATCAGCAGCTCACAGTTACAGGGGTCTTATGACCTGAAACTTTTCAGCTCAACAAATATCAGCAAACACACAAACTGTGTCACACTGCTAGCTAAAGGTCCAGCTGCTGTATTTCCAGGGAGAGAAAAGACTGAGAGCTAAAAGAGAAGAAAGACAGGACAGGAGAGGAAGAAGAGAGGTTATATTTAATAGTAAGGACTGCTCAGTGGGATTTGATAAACTGGAAATTTAAAGCTTACATGTCAGTCCTTATTTTTTAAATCAGATATTGGATCTGTATATGATGTGAAGTTATGTTTTTTCATATTGTGAAACATCCTGCAAAACAAACTGGAGTAAACTAACTTTGTGTTATGTAAAGGTTGCATGAAAATACTCTGCAGTTTAGTGCAGGATAAACAGGTTAGTTTGTACTGTGATGGATTTAAAGTAAAGAACAGTGTGTGACTGGTGCACAGCAGCTGTGGTGTTCATGGTCAGTGTTAGGTTACATTAAGTATAACAGAAATACATTTAAATTTAAGCTGATGATGCTTAGATTTATTCAATGAATCTGACCTTCATACCAACTTTATACAGTCTAGTATAAACACAGTATAAACTGTATACTGTCAGTGTAGAGGATCGAAATCAGCCAAGACAACTCATGAAACATCTGCTGACATCTTGTTGAATTCAGTTGTGTAAATTCACAAAGAGCAGCAGCAGGTCAGCTGATCACAGCCTGTTTACAAAGAAAATCTGCTGGAGCTCACAGTAGAAATTATTGTGAGTTGTGATTCTTTGCCTCATGCTGAGCCACTACAACCGATTTTAGGCTTTCCCCACCTGCTGAATCCCACTTTAACCCCTCACTGTGCTCATTTTCCTGTTTAGGTGTGGAGACAAAGTCACCCTCTACAATGTAGGCAACAGAAAATTGAGCTCTTTTTTAAGTTCTTCTTTTTCTCTGCTCATGTTTTACACAACTGATTCAAGCTGAGTACATTCATTAGAATTAAAATTTAGACTGAAATAAAGTTTGTATTCCCAGGTACTAATATCATTTTATTATATCAATATGGCACAAGGCTCAGTTAGCTTCGCACAGCAATAGCTGGTAGAAACGTCCTCAAAAGAGCTACTTTTTACTTTCTTACTTTGAGTACATTTTAGAGTCTGTACTTTTTCACTTTTACTGGAGTAAAGAAGTTGAATCAGTACTTCAACTTTTACCAGAGTATTTTTTAAGACAAGTATCTGTACTTTTACTTAAGTACACAATGTCTGTACTTTTGCCACCTCTGAATATGTATCGAGAAATATGTGTGCAGATAGAAGAGTTTTATTAAAAAATAATTGCACACAAACATACAAAACAAAGACAACCCCCCAAAAAGTGCAAAGACAGGACGGAGGACTGGTGTTGTTAGAATAGGACCAGAAGTCTGAAGAAGAAAAGAGATGTAACAAATAAATGCAAAACAGCTCAGTGACACATTAAAGAAAAGCCTGTGATTTGAATTAAGAGAAAACTAAAGAGAACAAAAAATTTTAAGCCCTGATTCAAATGCGTTAGGAGAGTGTTTCAGAAATGTGGAGCTCAATAAAACGAATGCTGCTTCTCTGTGGGAGGTTTGGCTGGTTCATAACATATCAGCAGATCAAAAATGTAATTTTGTGCTGAGCCGTTCAGTGCTCTATAAATGAAACGCGTTTTAAAATCAATTCTCGGCCACACGTGGAGCAAAGATCTGCGAGCTGGTGCGATGTGTTCCACTTCGTTATGAGAGGCTGTAGCAGCAGAAACTCCGGAGCCAAGATGTTATTACTCTTCTTTTTTTAGTTTTTAGTTTTTGCTCTTTGAGAACAAACCAGTCTGTTTTCTGTCTTGTTTTTGAATTTCATTATTTAAAAAATTCTTCTCAGCCAAAAGTTGAACTGGATCCAGATAACCCAGTGCCAGTGCCCAGTATTATACCATTTATGGTTTAGGTTCAATCCTTTGGGGACAAAATGTCTCCGGTGTATCCCCGAAAGAGCTGGAAGGTCAGTGGGGAGAGAGAAGTGTCTTTGCTTAGACTACTGTGCCTGACCTGGAAAAGGGAGGGATGGATGTTGTTTGTTTTTTAGTATTTTTTCTTTGACAAGAACAAAGAGTCATGCCACTGCAAATGTTTAAATTAGAGTGAGATAAGATAAGATAAGATAAGGTAGTCTTTATTAGTCCCACAGTTGGGAAATTCACATTATTACAGCAGCAAAATGAATAGAGCAGGAATAAATAGATGCAGCATAACCTATAATAATAGTACTATACAACAATAGAAGAAAAATGTGCACTACACAATGTAGAAATGTATATATATATGCATACATAAATACAGTATAGTGGTGGAAATAATGATTTGATCCTCTGCTGATTTTGTAAGTTTGTTCACTTCTAAAGAAATGAACAGTCTCTCATTTTTATGGTAGTTTCATTTTAATGGAGAGAGACAGAATATCAACCAAACATCCAGAAAAAACACATTACATAAAAGTTATACATTGATTTGCATGTCACTGAGGGAAATAAGTATTTAATCCCTGAGCAAAACATGACTTAGTACTTGGAGGAGAAACCTCTGTTGGCAAACACAGCGGTAAGATGTTTCTTGTACTTGGTCACCAGGTTTGCTCACATCTCTTTACAGAAACTCTCTAAATCCTTTATGTTTCTTGGCTGTCGCTTGGCAACCTTCAGCTCCCTCCACAGATTTTCTGTAGGACTGAGGTCTGGAGACTGGCTAGGCCACTCTATGACCTTAATGTGCATCTTCTTTAGCCACTCCTTTGTTGCATTGGCAGTATGTTTTGGGTCATTGTCATGCTGGAAGACCCATCCATGGCCCATCTTCAGTGTTCTGGCTGAGGGAAGGAGGTTCTTGTCCGAGATTTTATGGTACATGACCCTGTCTGTTGGCCCCTCAGTGCAGTGTAGTCGTCCTGTACACATATAAGAACACCATCCCCAAAGCATAATGTTTCCACCTCCGTGCTTGACTGTGGGGATGGTGTTCTTATATATATGGGATTTTCATAGTGTAGTGGTTATTATTATTTTGTTATGGTGTTATCTTAGATTTTGATATGTGTGAATGTGTGATGTGGTTTCCAGTGTTTGTGTGAGTGAAAAATAGCTAGCAGAGGGCCACCATGACAGAGATTAATTACATTCAAATAGCGTTCATCTTCAGGCTGTTTGTTGTAAGTGATAAATGCAGCCACGTTTCCATAACTTTGTAGTGTGAAATTTGATTTATGGCAGAGACATTATAAGCGAGAGACCTGGCACTGAATCTTAAATTGAAAACTATTAAGGAACAGCAACGATGATGATAGAAGTTTAACTTCCAGAGTAAAAAAGATTTTGGGACTTATAAATATCCCTGCACATTTATATGGTTGTAATTGTGCATACCATTTTGTGAGAGGTTTAAAGTGGGTTGTTTTTCCTGATTATTAGTTTATAACCTCTTTTTTGTGGACATAGTGCACGAGTACACATTAGTGACAGTTTTTAGTTTGTTTTAATGAAACAGCAAAGTGAGATGCACCAAACATGTGTGTGTGTGTGTGTCCATACATAGGGTGACCAAACCCTCTTTATGTGGGACTGCACAGCATTTTTATCCCTTGACCCCCTGTCCCACATCTTGAGTTAATGTCCCACATTGTGACTGGCTCTGCAGGATGTGCACTTTTACCCAGTGCATAGAGGTTAGCCTGTCTAATGCTGCATCCATCAGGGAAAGAAGTCATCAAAAAGTCACAAGCTTTGCAGATTTTGGTGAATATGATGGAAACTACCACAAAGAAAATGAAATGGCAGTTTATACTGGGAAATACAGTTCTGTCAGTTTCACAGAAGGGAAAATGTAGCATATATGTGTGTCATAATTGCCTAAAAAAACAACTGATAAAGATATGGCTCAAAAAACATGATGATCTTTGGATGCATCCCTACTGAATCCAACCAGACAGAGCAGCAGCTGAAGCAACAGTGAACTACATACTCTCCCTCACTCGTGCGCACTCACAGAGCACAGGAAGACGGTCCCTCTCTTCATCACAACATTGGACCTGTGTCACAAAATACATCTACCATCAGGTTAACTTCTTATAGAAAAGGCTCTGCCTGTAACAATATGAAAATTTCAAACTACCTCCCAGCACTGCTGACGCGTTCCACACAAACATAGTGTTTGCCCCACATTTAGACTTTTGGGATCTGGTCACTTAGCCCGTGCATGGGTGAGGACATGCAGTTAAACTTAACTCTGGTAAACTGTTTATGGAGGTCACAGTAGGAAAATTAAATACCAGTATAATGCACGCAAACAAGTGTCTCTACTATATTGCGTTTTGAATCACAATGCCATACATTTTTTAACAGTAAAAAAATGCTGTTGTAGATAATTGCATAAACACTGTAGAATTACAGTTAAAAGCTGTTAAATCTAGCTGGCAGTACTTTAAGTATTTCTGAACAGGGAAACTTCTTACAATGTTCTAAATATTCTGCCTGCAAGTTGGCAAAGACACTCTGTTTGGAAGTCCCACTGTTTCATGAACCAGAGATGATTAAATGGAATTAGATGTAAATGCTCCTAATCAATGATTAATGGTTGCCTGTTCACCGCTTGACGCTGCAGGCGAGGCTCTGTCTCGACTGTATAAGGCTCCAATGGGAGGTTCATGCAGGGAGGAAGATATTCATTTTTCAAATCCATGCAATAATTTATTCAAGCCATACATTTTATCATTAAGAGGTGAAGAAGACTTCTTATATCTGCTTTTTAAATGCAGGAAGGTGGAGTTTTATAAAAAAGCATTTGCTGAGGTTATAGTTTTAGGTTTCTGTGCAGTGTTTGAACTGAAAATGTGCTTACAACCTATTGGGAATCAATATATTAATAATAATATTATATTCAGAAAACCGATGTTACTTTACTGCTGCCTGGCTTGAGTAATAGGAACAGGTGAAGCAGGTAAACAACATCATGAGAGTCAGAAAATAGAGTCGGTCTCCCACGAGTGCGTCCGTTGCGCTCAAGTGTGGTCGACAGGACACTGACTTGTCACCATGGCTACACATTTTCTCATTACCACATATTGTCATTTTATTGTAACATGGGCTCATCATATCCCACGGGCAAACACACCTGGACAAACTCCACTTTGACACCAGCCGGAAAACACACAAAAGCCAAAAATATAATGCAAGGGATTTATATCTCGACTGATACCCTGATCTCAGCACCTTCTTCTGTCCTATGATTAAAGCAGGATTTCACACTGATACACTCATGCTCATCTGTCTCTGTCAGCGGGCGTCAACTTATTGGGATTCATCAGGTGTTCTGAATATAAACTGACACAAATGAGTGGAGCTTGTTAAGAAATCCCCTCTGTGCATCTCAAGCTGCTTTAATGGTGAGGAAGGTTGCACTAGTATGCACTCTGCTTAGGATCGCTGCGTGCATTTCAACTGTAATGAAGCTGATTAGTGAGTTTCATCTTTTTTGCATTTTGTTGTTTTTGAAGAGCACTAACTGATATTTACATCTTGTAACCTTATTTATAATGAAACCCAAAGAGAACTTTTATCTGATTTTGTGTTCAGTGTTAACGTTTTTCAGTTAATAATGTCTTTTGTTGGAGCAACTTTACTGTTTTTGTCCTTCTTATCAGCATCTGCAGCAGAAGCAGCAGCAGCAGAACAGAACAGGCACATATCAACCCACAGTTGATACGTGTACAGCACAAAATTACAAAGCTAGTGATTAGTGAACAAAGAGCAGCATTTAGCAGCTTAACAGCCAGACAACCTCCAGGTTTTTGGAGGTTTTTGAGATGGTGGCAAGCAAGAACTTAAAGGAGAGAGAGCACCGGACATAGATTCATTATGTGACCAGAAACACTTTATCCTGATATAATTAGCATGCTACAATCAGAGCAGAGACACTGCTCCTCTGCATCAAAATGAGCCAGTTGTGGCGATTCATTCGTGCGTCTGTCTAGGATACTTCCTGAGTGAGGTGGTCTTGGGCATGACCATCTGGAAAGGGAGACAATGGGCCTTCTGAGGTTATGCTGGAGAGACTGGAGCTGATCAATTATTACTGAGTCCCTGTCAAAAAAATATAATCTTAAACGTCTTGCGCACTCAATCATCCAGGTAAGGAAGTTGATTCTGTTCATCTGGACGTAGCGTTTCCTGTGGGAGAAATGTTTCGTCACTCATCCAAGTGACTTCTTCAGTCTTCAGACTGAATCAACTTTCTGGGATAATCTGTAAAGGTGTTAAAATAGTAATAATAAACTGTCATGCACTAAACTTTCACACACATATTGTGTCCATTGTTTTGTTTGGTGTTTGAGACAGCCTTTAACAGTTAGGCTTGATCTTGTCTTCAGCATTCTGTGAGTTTGCCTGTATTCAAACTGATCATATGTTTGATCAATTACAGTATGGTATACAGGCCTCTAACAATAATGTATCAGGGATTTTATTCCTACTATTGGAGTCCAAAAGGTAAACCATGATTGATCCATGAGTAGAAGGGCACAGAGGTTTGCCATGAAGGCAACGCAGGTCAGAAGGGGTTAATGTTTTTGAAAATTCAAAGTAGTCTTGAACTAACCAAGTAGTTTTGTTGCCTTTACTGTCCTTATCTGTCCCAGAGTTTTGAATTATCCTTATGTGTTTCTGTTTGGTTTCACTGTGGTTCTACTATTACTGTCTATGGAGTTTGGTATTTGTGTTTAGCTTCCCCAGTGTTCCTTTTCATATAAAGTTTAGTGTGAATTTCTGTCTTTGCACTTCATCTTTTGGGTTTTTTCCTGTTTTACTTTGGTAGATGGTTCTCTTATGTGTCTTGCTTTGAATTTTGCTTCCCTTGTAATTGTCTTGATTATCTACACCCGCGTCTCATTCCTCCGGCTGTTTCCACTTCCCTGATTACCCCGAGTGTATAAATAGTCCCGTCCTTCCCCGTTAGTCTTTGTCATGGTGTCTGTGTATCAAACTCTGAATGCTCCTTGTTTGCCTGTCTCCCTGGAGGCTTGGTTTTCTGTTTATTCCCTTTTGGGACTTTCCATTAGACTTGGCTTTCAACCTAATAAAGGTTTGTTTTCTGCTTGTTTAATTCCTGCATTTTGGTATTCTCCTCTACAACACACAAACATAGGCAAACTGCAACTCAAAACTCAAAACAGCTTTCTTTTGTAAAAAAGAATTAAGCTATTTTAAGCAGAGAGCCCTAAAGACAAACTTATCCCTCTTGCAGCATCTCGTGCACAGTGTAAAATGGTCTGTTGGTTAGAGCGCAACAGCAGAAATTTCAACACCTGGCATGTTGGACCTTTGCTGCATGTCACTCCCCTACTTGCGTTCTCAGGATGATAATAATTTTTAAATTTAAAGAGCCCTTCTTTGCCTTCATGCAGCTGCTGTAATTTAAGGACGTTGGAGCTAACTGCATAAAATGCTCTTAACTTTGCCCCAACAAAAATCTTTTGAGCCAAACAAGAAAGGCCAAGCACATGCAGGTCAACACAAATTACAGCTCTGTGACACTTAAATCCCCTGATTTTTAGGCACTGGTGAGTCTGTGCAGCTCTCCACCAACATAAAGCTCGAGAGGACCCCAGAAGAATTTTCCAATTACGAGGCATGAGCATGTCTCAGAGCCAGAGATGAGATGCACAGCCACATCACTGCAACTTGACATTCCCCACAGCCACTTGTGTGAACTTCCATCAGTCTGCCGTCCACGCACCAGAGGTTTCACGACAGGTTGGTGACAGCAGAGTCACAGATTCACGTGGTGAGGAATGTCATCACTAGTTAAGAATATCCCTGTCCTGCTGTCTGGGAGAAATATAACTGCAGTCTAATGACACAGACAGCAGGGACCTTTAAGATATGATTTGTGTTTCTGTCTTTGAGCCATCTTCATTTATGTTACCAGGTTATTTTGTTCCATCTAACAATGGTCATTATATGGGATACAAATTTTAATGTGGATTAAATTTGCTGATGTCGAGCACTGCAGATCAGTGTCATTTAAAATACAAACCATATGGATGGAAGTTATAGATGGGAAAGATTTATGGTTTAGAACTAATGACAGTTGCAGAACTGGTCATATGATGGTTAGAAATATTATCCTGCAACAAAAAGGACAATATTTCCAACCATCAAAATGTTTTTTTTTAATTCACAGACATTATAAAAAAAACAGAGAGAACCACCTTGACACCACTTATTTGTTTGTGGACTGATTTACTATCTTAGATTTGGGATTTTGACCTTTGCTATGTTGGTCTTTTTGGAACCAAAAGTGACCATATTTGGATGAGTGGGTAAATTATCAGCTAATGGTAGAAAGCTTGATTAGCAAGACGCAAAAACATAAATACCTGATAATTTAATATAGTGCTACATAGAAATAAAATACTAGAATTTCACTCACCAAAAATGGAACATAGAGTTCTTGGACAGGGTGATATTGTAGTTACCACACAGCAAGCCATGTTATGGATCAGATATTTCACTGAAACTACTCCAAAAGGGACCAACACCACATGCACAGTCGAGAGGTCCAGTTAAGTGAGTTGAATTAGTGCAGATGAAGCCTAACTCCCAGTGCTGGCACTACGCCATATTAATACATAACTTTAAGCCTGAATACAGTTTAAATAAGTGAGTAGTTAAAAAAGTTCACCCCCTGTGCAGCTGTCACAAATGAGGAAACATGCTTTATATAGCAAAATAATTTTTTGTACCAGACTGTAAACATAATTAGTTCTGCTGGCATTTTAAAATATAACATTTGGAGCCAGCCTCTAGTGTCCATTTGAGGAACTGCAGTTTTGCCCTTCTTTGTTGGCTTCATTTCTCAGCCCTGGAGGTTTCTGCTTGGTATAATTACACAGCTTGGACGATGAAATCCAGAAAGAGAGACTGAAACTGGCGTTGATGATAACAAATGTGGCTTAAGTGTGTCGACAGTCCTGAAGATGAACCAGTATGCACGGTATATAATTGAGGAAATGAGGGGCAGGTGTGCACATAGCTGATGATGAGGTGACTGGGGAAAACCTAGACGGGCAGGGTTGGCAGAGCAGACTGTGGGATAATAGATGTTACAGCAGCTGATATTATATACTGCAGAAAACAATGGACAATAACTAAAAAAAAATCCTGTCACATTTCCTGGAAGATTAGACAGCACAGAAATGTAAATCATGCACAATAAGTGTACACACATCACACCATAGCTTATATGTGCAATGGAGTGCTGTGCTTCAGTACTGCAGCATGTCATCTTTTCTAATCTGGGATTGACTAATCCCCCTGTGTTCCTGATCCAGGCAAGGGGAGAGACAAACACCTGGTAACTGGAGAAGGTTCCTTCAGCTGTGCTTACCGTTTACAGAATGGGTGGTTCATGTTGACCCTGCTTTCTCCGTGAATGCAGGGTGGTGGTGGACTCTGGGGACCATGTGCACCACCATCATGTTTCTCTCTACTCTGGCTTTTGTACTGCGCCAGCATTTTTTCAGCCGAAGTAAGACGTAAGTTGGTTTTTGTTTTGTTGTTCATCTAAGCTGATATTTATGTCTTTGTTTGGTGCAGCAGTCATACAGTATTGGTACATTCATTTTCATATAATAAATTTGTTACATCTTAAACTCATGTTTAGCTGGACTGGAGATCTGACTTTGATTTGACTACTGAAAATACAACTGCAAATTAATACTTGAAGGTGCAAAATATGACTGTGAAGAAATCCTTTGTCCACCAAACAAACGCTGCATTTTAGGATTAACTGAAGAGAAAATAACTCTTTAGTTATTAGACAGAGAAATTTAAACTACCTACATTCTTGCAATTTGACTGTGGAGCTAAATTATTAATTAATCTCATTGATTTTAAGTGGACTTGTTATACCAGCATGGTGATGTGCACTATTGCAATGTTGGATGCTCATTTTAAACATGGCGGAAGTTTCAAAAAGGGAGGTCATATGTGCAAGCAATCCCTAAACACTCAGTTTCAGACATTTTTTTTTTTACTACTGGCTCTTTATGATGTCAGAGAGAGCGGATATACCTAATACAGTGATCTCAGCCACATGGCTCTATCTGCGAACACAGCAGCGTTGCCCACCTGCTGTTCACACCCTCTGTGAGGGGGAGCCAATCAGAAGAAAGTGCCTTTAAGGGGGAGGAGCTAATACAGCTAATAAAGTTTCAGACAGAGAATGAACTGAGGGCCTGCACCAAGGCACAGTATGAGATAATTAGAGATTATTTTGAACTGTGAATCATGCAAAGCTACTCTAGTAGACTGCAATAATAAAAACATAGAGCTTAAGAACACTTACTACATCACCTTTAAAGTTTTACTCATCAAACTTAGTCTGAAATACTCTAAAAATTATGTCTAAATGTTTGTGCAAATGTAGAGTATAAGCTTTTGTTCATGTTGTTCATGGCCTTGGAATCTTTAGTGGTATTTACACTAATTTTTGTAGCTCTTTCACACAGACGTAGGAATACACACACTTTTATTTGTGATGCACAGCTGTAATGCTGTCACTAACATGCTTCTTGACTATGTTTAAGCCAATAGGAATCCAGACTACTGGTTTATTTTCAGCACCTTCTAGGAAACCATCCCTTCTTAGTAGCGATCTAATGAAAAAAAGGTACAAAATGTCTTTACACGTTTACCTCTCCGACTTTGCTCTGCAGATCAATCATAAGCATCATGTGATTTCTCTCTGATCACATTTCACGTCTCAGAAACTCAAGGTTCAGGTCATTTTTTAAAACATAGTGGAATTTATTTTGCTTTTATCAGGTGCCCTGGATGTGAAGGGGTCTTCATGTTTTAGAATACATTGCTTCTGATGTGCTCATTCTCAGGTTGGCACATACTGATTTCTGCTCACAGTTGTGCACAGTGGTGTGAAAAAGTATTCCTAATTTCTTAGTTTTTTGCATATTTGTCACACTTACATGTTTCAAATCATCAAACAAATTTTCATATTAGACAAAGATAACCTAAGGAAATACAAAATGCAGTTTTTAAACAATGATTTCATTTATTAAGAGAAAAAAGTTATCCAAACCTACCTGCCCTGTGTGAAAAAGTAATTGCCCCCTAAACCTAATAACTGGTTGTTCCACCCTTGGCAGCAAGAACTGCAGTCAAGTGTTTGTGATAACTGGCAAAGAGTCTTTCACATCGCTGTGGAGGAATTTTGGCCCACTCTTCTTTGCAGAATTGTTTTAATTCAGCCACATTGGAGGGTTTTACAGCATGAGCGGACTGTTTAAGGTCATGCAAAAGTATCTCAATCGGATTTAAGTCCAGACTTTGACTAGGCCCATCCAAAACCTTCATTTTGGTTTCATTTTGGGTGTTTTTAGCCATTCAGAGGTGGACTTGCTGGTGTTTCAGATCATTGTCCTGCTGTATAACCCAAGTGCTCTTGAGCTTCAGGACATGAACTGATGGTCGGATATTCTCCTTCAGGATTTTCTGGTAGAGAGCAGAATTCATGGGTCCATCAGTTACAGCAAGTCGTCCAGG
>VUQS01011690.1:4155-29999 GCA_015108495.1 Heterochromis multidens
CTTCTGCAGTAGGAGACAAACTGTGCTGTGCACTATGATTCTGATTTGCACTGGAAGACTGTCTGATGCATGTCATTTATTTATTTTTATTCAGCTTTATGTTGACTACTTAGAGAACTGATCCAAACTTGGGTTCAGCAATGTGGGCAGATTTGAAAAACATATATCATAATTAGTATGTTAACTTCTAATTGAGGCTAATCTTGAGAACTAAATTTTATGCATGCTATGGCATGATATGGCTTAGTATAAGGTTTAGTGCACTGCCTGGCCAAAGAAAAAAATCACACACAAAAAAAACCCATTTATGGATAAACCTGGTCATTCTGTATATTCAGGTAGTCTGCTGAGCTTATTTTTTTGGGCACATGAAGTTGCTGAACCTAGAGCCGACCAACCAAAACAACCCCAATCATAACACTGCCCCCACAGGCTTGTACAGTAGGTTCAAGTCATGGTTAGTGCATCATTACATTTGCCTCTCTTCTTACCCTGTGTTCCCATCACACGGGAACAGGGTAAATCAGGACTCATCAGACCACATGAAATTTTTAAATTGCTCCAGAGCCCAATCTTTCTGCTGCAAACTAAACCATTTTTTTTCTAATTAACCTCACTGATAAGTGGTTTTCTTAAGGCTACACAGCTTTTTAGTACACATCCCTTTACACTGTGTGTGTGGAAATGCTCTTACTTTCACTATTAATCATAGCAGTGAGTTCTGCTGCTGATTTAATTTCACCAATTGTTTAAGTGATCTCTAATCACAACCATTCAAAAAAAATTTTCCGACCACATTTCTTCCTTGAAGACAATGGTTCACTACAATCCTTCAGGGTGTTAATAATGCATTGGACAGCTCTTAACCCAGTTTGGTAGTTTCAGTCAGTCTCCTTAGTTGTTTTCTTTGCATCTTCCTGCTGAAACAGGGACATCTTTTCCACGACCACAGGATCTCGTCTTCATGTTTGTTTAAAAAATGAGAAACTACTCACTCCATCAATTAGGGTTAAATAACCTCTTGCTAGCTGAAACATATTAATCGCTGCAGTAATTATCTGATGAAAGGCTCTTACCTATTTGCTTCATTAAATCCAGCTGGTGACTTTTTTTTTTTGCCAGGCAGGGTGTATAAGCATAAAAAAACCTTAGTCAAATAACACAAAGTACAGGCTGAGCCTGATAGCAATGCCAGTAGTTGTGTAGGATTTTGATGAAAAACCAAAGTAGTAAACATAGTAAATGAATTTAAACAATTAATAGTGGTACAAAAAAGTTAGCCCTGAGAAAAACTACCAACTTGTCCAGGGTGTACCCCACATTTTGCCCTCTGCAAGTCTGAATTGGATAAGTGGTTAAGAAAATGGATGGATGGACTAAAATGAGAGAATTATTTGTAAACATATTCCATGGTGAATATGAAAGCCCAAAGTCTTATGTTAATACAGTTTTTAAGACATTTCACACAAAACTATATCAGATCATAATGGTTAAGGAGAATTCCTTATTGGCCTGAATTTAGAGGTACAAATCTGTATGGGAAAAGAAAGAGGGAATGGCATTGCCTGTTAGTTAATGCCTGCAGTAAATATATAGTTTTCATTTTCATGGACAGAAAAACAACAAAATCATTCAATTCAACACTTAATCTAAAACGACTTATGTTGATGTTCAAATGATCAACCTCTGTAACTGCCACTGTAATTATGATTGTTAAGGGTCAAGAGCCAATGGGCAATTTGTGCCTGTTTTCAAAAGCAGTTCTGATGTAGGAGAGACCAGGATTGGTTTGCTCAAGGGTTGGTTGGCACACTGTTATTCTCCAGGCCAGGTGCTGCCATAAAAATGTTATATTGAAATGTTAGCCCTCTTGAACTGATCACAACAATTTAAAAACCTGAAGGTCACAAAGTTTTGAGGAGAGTCCAATTTTTCAGTTTTGCTGTGTCAAAATCCCCCTCTATCTAAAAACATTCAGCAACTGTAACAGATGTAATAGATATAGAAAATGTATTAATTTCATCAGATAGTGATAACATTCAGCTATAATTAATATAAAATATTAAAATCTCTGATTAATGATGCTAACTGGCTAACATCAGTTTAATACAGAAGTGTGGATGGGGTTGGTTGACACATTTGCAACTGAAGTAAATATGACTTAACTTGTGATAGTTACATGTATTAAACTGGCATATATTAAATTGAATATGATTGTAGGAGCCATGAATGTGTGTTAGAGAGAAAGGGATTTGTGATTTGAAATGTGATTTATATATCTCTTTTTTTGGGGGGTATGCTTTTGTTTTTGTTTATTGGTTATTAATGTTTTTTGGTGATCGCAGTAATTACGGAAAATTGGGTCACGTGGATATGGGTGGTGTCAGGCAAGTGATATAAGCACCTGTCACCTGTGTGTAGAGTACAAACAGAGAGCGTGAGGGGGGTTGACATATTTTTTGTTGACTGCTATTTTCTTTTGATTGCTGCGATTATTTAGAATATATTTTGTGCACGTTATTGTGAGTTGGATTTCGTTGAATAAATCTTTTTTGTGTGTATTCTGGACTGACAGAGATTTTTTTGGTAACGCGTCAGAAAAGGCACATGAAGCCCGACCTCACACTCTTAGCGACTTTTTGTTTGTTTCCTGTAGTCGCTACATTGATATAATACTATTATAAGCTGTAGGTTATTATACATTGTGCTTTTTTAAAATCAGGATTGTAGGTTTGCTATCCATTGGAATACTCTTACCTATTTGCTTAATTAAACCCATGATGCTCATTAAAATAAATACTAATTGATTAATGTAGTATTATTATTATTATCATCAGGATGCAATTTGCCTGGGGTGATGGGGGATTTCCCTTGCTTCTGAACTACCTGTCTCTGCCTCTACAAATTATTTTGTTTGTTTTGTTTTTTTTTATCCCTGGTAGGGATAAAAATGTATCCTCCCCTCTGGTTTTTAGCACTGCATTTTGAAACAGTCTACAGCCCAAACAACAATAAAATCAGTAACTGAATTCCCTACAAAGGTGAGCTTCTTATTGTAACTTCAGGAACTCTACGTATGCATTGGGCTGCTGTGTGTGATATCCTGCAGTTAGAAACCCTTGCTATCAGGGGCATCTCTGAAGAAATGTTACGAGCAGGGTTTTTTGGCTTTGCAGCTGATGGTGCAGCTGTCTTGACTGGCTGATAGAAAGGAGCAGCCAGACTCCAGTGTGAAAAGATCAGCAATTTAGTCATTCACTACCTCAGTCACAAGTTAGAACATGTGGTCCATGACACTGTAGAACACACTGTAGAGTCAAGTCATTTTCACATATTTATTGACTCTCAAACTCCAAGAGGGCGCCACACTGCAGACAACACTCTGCAGCAAAGCAGAAAAAGTCTGTCATCCAAGCAGACTGTTGAATCTACTATAGTGAAATGTTTATTTATTCTTTTATAAACTGAAAGCATTTTGGCATTATTTCATTATTTCATATTAAATATTGAAGTTAAATGACAAAACTGGCCAAATAGCATTAAGATTTTACAGCAAGAAGGTCCTGGGTTCAAATCCACCGGCCGGCTGGGGCCTTTCTGTGTGGAGTTTGCATGTTTACACTGTGCCTGTGCATACTCAGGTGTGGGTAGGCCAAAGATATTTATGGGTTAGGTTAACTGGCAATTCTAAACTGGCCATATGTGTGAATATGAGTGTGAGTGGTTGTCTGTTTGTCTGTATTGGTCCTGTGATATACTGGCAGCCTAACCAGGGTGTACCCTGCCTCCAGCCCCCAAACAACTCTTAACTGGATAAGCAGAAAAAAATTGATGGATGGATGGATGGAAAAAATTACAATATTCTTATAAATACTGTGGTGATGTGTTTAAGTTCTGAAGTGTTTAGTTGAAGTTCATTATTATTCTATAAACATTGCACTGATGGCAGTATAAGTTTTTCACAAATCACACCCCGATGATGATAATGATGATAATTTCAGTCATGAATACAATAATTTCTTTATCTTTCAGATGATCAAACCATTTTATCTTACCACATGAAAGAGAAATATGACACAGAGTAAAAAATGTGCCAGCCGGCCCCATTTTCCCCTTTAGTTAATATATGTATCTATGTGTTGTTTAATGTGGTTGACTTGTTGCAGTCCTTCTAGCTGGGAAAGAAAGTCTGTAGCGATCCTGTGCATCTTACTGTAAAGGCACCTTGCATGAAAACACTTACCACCTTCTTTTTGATAAAAGAAGCACATTTTAACTGTCTGTGGTTCCCCACGATGACATCTGTGCTCAAAGTAAAGGTAACGGATGTAATCCTTCAGGTCTGTAACAGAAACACAAAGCCTGTTTTGGTCTGCAGTGTGACCTGTTTTATGCTACCATTTTGAAAACATGGTGGCATAAACATAAGATAAATGAGAGTAAAATTTATATCTTTTACTTGTTGGTCTTGAACGTTTCATAAAAACAGGGAACAAACTTAAACAGACTTAATATACAACTTACTCTTTCTTATTTCTTTTTTCTTCTTTTTACTCATCTTTCCTGTTAAAGTTATCACCTCTTTTGGCACTGGACCCTCATCTTGAAGCTCGTACCACTCAAGGCAAGTTTTCCTGTTTATTCCTTCAGCCACTAAGGTCTTGGTGCAAGCTGCCAGAGAGAAAATAAATCAAAGCCTTTAAGGTCTACTTAAGCACAAATATACACAATATGAATATTTACGTATGTATATTGTATGCCCACTTTTTAAATCTGATGCAGGTTCGGCTGGTACTTGTACAATTGCTGGAGGAGACTCGCTCACGTCATTGTTGGCAATAAGAGAGATGTTGACAGCTGAGTATGACACATTCATGGTGTAAATAGTTTTGTTGGTGTGATGTATTCTCTTCGCGCAATGACATTGGTGAGAAGAATTCAATGTCACATTTTTCACTGCTGCTGCAAGTGGCATCGACTAAAGAACAAAAGAGAGCTTGGTTCAGACAAATGCAACTGAACGGACTAGACAAGAAAATATTATATTCTTTTACAATTGTTTCAACCCTGTCTAGGGAGGAGTAGATAAAACTGAAAATGTAAAAGACAAAGCAGTAGAAACTCTGGTATAAGTGACACTGACAGATTGATAGATTGATAGAAAGTATTTTCTTAAATTCAGTGCAATCTTCTCCTCCTGTTGATGGTCTTTTTATTATTACCATATTATTATGGTAAGTCTCTTAACTGACTTACCATCCACGTTAGTGTCACCTTTCGAGTGCCATTTAAACGTATCATTGTCATGGTGACATTAGGTCCATGTTCAAGATCTGTAATGAAAACACAAAGTTAAAGAGCAGAAAAATACTTGAACACGCTATTGAGATGCATCTGCTTACAGTTTATCACCTTCAAAGAAGAATCTATGAAGAATTTAAATGAATTAAATCAGAAATCTAAGATACTGGAGTTGGACTGAACAGGACAGATATTACTGTGATTTCCAAACATGATTGATAAGTTTTAACATTTGAGTTTGGATTCATGATAACTATTTTGCACAGATCATTTCAGGGTGGCAATCACATGACACCAGGTTTAGAGACAAGGGACACTGCACAGTTACAGTACAGGTTTTACATATCAGGACATAATAGAAAAAAACCCATCTGGTCCTGTCAGGCATGGCTGTGTGGCAGGCAGGACTAATGCCTGCCTGCCTGCCACAAGTCCAATGCAGGACTCAGGACACAGCAAATAAACTCAAAAGGCAGCTTTATTGCTATACTTCAGGGAACAAAATACAAAAACTCAGACTAGGCAGAAACTAGGCGCTAGGGAAGAAACACGGAACAAATGGAGCACACAGCTGGAGGGAGAACACGATGAAGAGCAAGGGCAGACTGAGACAGTGTATACAAACAGGATAACGAGAAGATGGAAAGCAGGTGGGAACACAGCAGGAACAAATCAGGGATAACGAGACAGAGGAAGTTAAACTGAACATGAAGCACAAGAGACAAACAGCCCACCAAAGTAAAACAGGAAATAACTAACACTGACCTGGACTACGACACATGAGCTTGACACAGAGATAGAAGATCATAAACACCAAGACAAGACTGGAGGGACAGAAATTGAAATAAAAGGGGATTTAGAAGCCTAACTACTAAGCAATCAGGGAACTAAAGCCACAGAACACAGGATCATCATAAGCCCAAGAATGTAAATATACCACCATAACCAGAAGACTAAATAATACAGAATATAGAACCAAAATACAAGATTATCAAAAATACAATATTAGAAAACCCCTAAACATTCCCAAACTCAAAACCCTGGGACCATGACAGGTCCTTCCCAGGTTCTAAAATTATTCAAATACAACGTCATATGAACAAAGACACATGACATATTACACCGTGTCATTACTTTAACAAAAACTAAATGTAGAAGTAGTGTATGACAAACTAAGTACATCCCATAAATCAATAGCTTAGAACCACCTTTAGCAGCAAAAACTTTAAGTAATGTTTTCTGAATGACTTTATCAATCTCTCACATTGTTGTGGAGGAATTTTGGCCCACTCTTCTTTACAACATTGGTTCAGTTAATTGAGGTTTGCAGGCTTTCGTTTAAGCACAGCTCTTATAAGGACCTGCCACAGCGTTTCAGTCAGGTTAACTGGGCCATTGCAACACATTGATTCTTTTCTTTTTCAGCCATTCTGTTATAGATTTGCTGCTGTGCTTGTGATCATTGTCCCGTTGCATGACACAATTTTAAAAACAAAGCTGTCAGACAGATGGCCTTACGTTCCTGTCTAGAATACTTTGGTATACAGAGAAGTTCATGGTTGACTCAATGATTGACTCAATTTTGTGGCTGCAAAACAAGCCCAACACCATGCTTGACAGTTGATATGCTGTGTTTGGTTTTCACCAAATGTGGCGCTGTGCATTATGGCCAAACATCTCCACTATCGTATCATCTGTCCAAAGGACATTGCTCCACAAGTCTTGTGGTTTGTTCAGATGAAACTTTGCCTATAGAGTCTGAGATGCACTTCTTGGGTTTATTGCAATTTTTCGGAACATTTCACTGTCTGACCATGAGGTGAAATTACCAGACACATAGTCTAACTATGGAATTCGTCAGATACAAATTACACTATTAAAGTCATCCACTGTATATAACATGAGCTCACCTGCAGGAACCATAACCTGAGACCAGTCGCTCCACAGTGGGTGCTGAGCTATAGTGGATCGCTGTCTGATCTGAACCTGGTAAGCGGAACTCTTCTGAAGATTTACAACAATGACCTGGTCTGTTCAGATTGAAGAAAAAAAGTGTTTAGAACTTGGCTGAATGTTGTGTAGGGGTTTTTCATTACCATGTAAAGGATCTCTGATCATCTGACACTATTGTCTTCTGTCAGAGTCCAGAAATTTTTGTTGCTGGGCTCATTAATGCATTATTTTGATCTTAAATAGTTGATAAGGTCCCCATGGTCTCTCTGGTGGATTTTTGGGGTCACAACTTTGGTGCACGTTATAGGTTCACAGCAACAGCTTCCATAAATAAATGCCTCACTTGCAACCATCTTCAGACATTTTAACTCCTTAGTTTCTGAACAAATAATGATGAATTAGCTCACTATGTAACATGAAACAGTGTTTGGTTTTCTTGCTCAGTTACAATTAAAAAAAGAGACTGTCTGTAAAAATGTCTGTAATTTCTTAATGGTTAATGCAATATTTTTTAAGCCATTGAAATAAAGCTTAAAGTAAGCACTTTAAGCCCCATGTGTCTCATATAACTGTAACTAGTTTTGATACACAGCTAAAATAACAAGAGATTTATGTCAGGGTGTAAAAATATATGGACCTATATGTACATCTGGAGAAACAAGCATAGTCCTAAGATTTGTCTCAGAAGTAGATCCACAAAAAAGGAGAATGATCACCTGAATTGAAAGATTGTAAGATAAGACATAACTGTACTCACGCTTATTGTCCATATTGGTGGAATTTATTAATCTCTGTAACAGCAAAGCAAATATAAGGTTAAATAGTGATTTTAGAAAAGGCTAAATTAGCTAAGACCGGTGACAAAACACTGACTCACTTTTTCCCATGTTTCTGTGGGGTGTTCATCTCGTCGGAAACAGACTTCTGCTAAAGCTGGATACTTCTCTGCAGCTTTCCAGCTTAAGCTAAGGTTGTTTTTTAACCAAGACACTGAAATATTTTGTGCTGGTTTATATTTTACTGTTGATTAAAAGCAAAACATTTCGTGAAATTTTATTTCATTTGCTTAATTTACATTTTAACTGTAAAGTAAAATCAAAACATAAGCCTGATGTCAGTTTAGAGCATCAAAATGGCAAATCATATAATAAAAAAGAGTGTCCATTACCTATGTGCTTGAGTACAACAGACGTCTTTGGTGATTTGCAGATGGAGTTTCCTGTGTGAGCTTCCACCCAAATGTTAACGCTGCGGAACTGTATCAGTTGTTCCTCGACGATATTATAGAAAGTTTTCTTAATGTTCCCAAACTTTGTCTCACTACATAGAAAAATATAAATGCATGATTGCACTGGAAGCAGCAGACAAAGAAAGATTTCACAACACAGGAACACTTTAACATCCAGTTTCACTTCTTTGTTTTCTTTAATCTGTTTTTATACTGTTGGATATAGCTTCTTATTTTACAAAACTTTATGCTCTTTATGTTCTTGCTTATAGTTAAACGAGAGGATTGACACCTGTATCATGTCTCTAGGGTAAATGTTCACCCAAAGTCATGTGAAAAAAGTTTTCACAGTGCTGTGAAAAACTAAGTACACCCTGTGATTCAATAGTGTGTAGAACCACCTTCAGCAGCAATAACTTGAATGAATCATTTTCTGTATGACTTTATCAGTCTGTTACGATGTTGGAATTTTGCCCCACTCTTCTTCACAGCATTTTTTCAGTTCAAGTATTGTAGGCATTCATTTATGCACAGCTCTCCTAAGGTCCCTGCACAGCATTTCAATCATATTTAGGTCTGGACTTGGACTGGACTGTGGCAACACCTTATTTCTTTTCTTTTTCATTGTCGTGTTACATGACACAGTTATGGTCAGGTTTAGCTGTCAGACACATTGCCTCACGTGTCTCACATAGTAGATTACAAGGTGTCCAGGTCCTGTGGCTGCTAAACAAGCCTAAATCATCATCACTCCGCCACCATGCTTCACAGCTGGTTTTACTGGTCTGACATACTGTGTTTGGTTTTCACATGGTGCTGTCATTTATGGCCAAACACCTCCACTTTGGTCTGGTCTGTTCAAAGGACATTGCTCCTGAAGTCTTGTGGTTTGTTCACTTGCAACTTTACAAACCTAAGCCTTGCTGCCACGTTCTTTTTAGAAGAAGAGTCTTTCTCTTGGTAACATTTGCAAACAAGCCACACTTGCACAGTTTTTTCTAATGAGAGACAACTTCTGCAATTTATCTGAGCATTGCATGGTCTGACCTTGGGGTGAATTTGTTGGGATGTCCACTTAGACCACTTAAATGCTCCAGACCAGCAAATTCCCAAAACTTCTGCTTTTATAGAGGTGCTCAAACTTGCTAATGATCAATTAATCGAGGGCATTTGATTATCGGCACCTGGCTACTGCTTACCCTTTAAATTCTTCTGGAATCCGTAAGGTGTTGTTTTTTTTGTAGTTTTTAACAGGACTGTGAAAACCTTCTTTTTCACATGACTGTATGCTCTCTTTATGTTAATAAAATCCAGTGTAGACATATGAAGTTTTTTTCTTTTTCATAACTCTCACAGTACATGTATAGACTTAATTGGTTATGGTGTTTCTCCTTAGATTTCAGTAAAAGTAACTTTTGCTGAATATCTATTAATGCCAAGTCCAACAGCTCAGAGCGAAGGCAAGAGTCCTCCACAGTAAGTTTGTTTCATTGTTGTGGCAGTATGTAGGGCTATAGTCAGTGTGTGACCTTGAGGTGATAGCAGACAGCAGTTTGGAGATGAGGCACAGAAGCCAAGCAATTCACTGCTGAGGACACAACTGCAGCAAAAACTGAGTATTTCAGTTACTAATACTAATGTGTGAAGTCACAAAAACACCAACTAACCATTGGAGGTGCTGGTAAAGCTACTGTCAACAGAGGCTGGCTGCCAGTGTAATATAACAGATTCAGTTCTCAATGAGAAATGATGTAATCGCCACATCAAAAATGAGAAATCTAAAAACTTTTTGTTGGCATTATTTATTTATTTTTAAAGGAGCTCTTGTTATAAAATAGAAGCTGAATCTGTGACACCATAGCTGGCCAATGTTTTTCTGTAATTGAAAAAAAAAAGCAATTGTAACATTTAGTCTTTTCAATTCAATTCAATTTTATTTATAAAGTGCCAAATCACAGCAACAGCCACCTCAAGGCGCTTTATATTGTAAGGTAAAGACCCTACAATAATACATTCTAGCATTCACATCAAGGCTCTTGTATTTCTGTCAGGGTTTTACACCTGCTGTGGAAAAAAAATTATAATAAAGTTAAGGTAGGACTGACATGACCTCATTTGGTTTAATTTGATTACATGTTGTGAAAGCCGACCTACATATCTGACCTTAACTGTTTGATGGAGCACAGTGTCTCACATCATATATTCATTTTATTTAGCTGTCAGGTAAAAATCTCAAGATTTCTGGGCTGGTCGAAACCCTCACTGTTTCTCACATCCTAACATAAGTACACAGGATAGATTGCAGGATAGGTTGCAGGTCTTGCAAAGTAATATCAAGGTCCCACCCATTGCTTGGCTTTCGATATGTGAGATCTAACCAACGGGTGGGGGGAAATGACTTGATGTGTTCATTCATGCTGGACAATCAGAAAAGAAAATTTAAAAAAAGTCCAGATTGTGGCAACTGGGCTGCATTTTCCCATTTTTATATTACACAAAAATGTGAAATGGGAGTTTAGCTGTAATGAGCCAAGTATTTATTTTTTTACAGACTGAATATCTTTATGGACACATTATTAACAAAGAGCTGAAACTCTGAGCAATACTCACTTAAAGTAAAGATCAAATGTCACGTCGCTCTGAGTCGTGTTCAGGCTCCACTCACACGTGTAAACAGTACCTTCAGCTTTTTGTCTGAAGCACTGAGGACTGGAAGGAGCCTCACATGCAAAACCTAAGAAGAAACATATTTCAAAATGATGTAAATCACTCATTTGTTCTAAAACAGATTTCATCAGGTCGAGCCTTGATCTGGAACAACTGGAAGAAAATACGCATTATTTTAGAGAAAACGGCTTCAGTGTTATGCTCAAGGCATGCAGTACTTGGCAAGCTTCACATCTTTGTTTAAAATGTCCTGTTTAAATCTGCAGTTTTCTTGTTTTATTGACCTTTTTTAAAACTCTTAATGCACTTTAAAATTTAACACTTCCTTTCACTGTATAATTACTTTTGGTCCTACATTTATCTGCGTAAAACTTTATGCATCATGTTGTGTCATTGTAACAAGTAAAAAAACAACCTGTGCTCCAAACTTATATCCTATTTGTAAAAGTGAATTTGTGAAATATAATTTAAATCTAAATGCTGGCACTTCAGAAACGCTGCACACAACAGTGTACTGCGGATGTGAACTGCAAAGTGTGGAAACCACATACTGCTGATAAGAGAACCAATATTTTGTGGCTGATGTTTTTACTAAGTTCAACTATCACTTTTATACACGTCTTTAGTATTCTTAAAGGTGTTTCTGATATAATCAGACTGACGCTAATCATAAATCCAAAGCATAAAGCCACTTAAATAAAAGAAACATTTTTCAAATTAGAAAAGTGAAAGGTTTTCATATATATATTTACCTTTGCTGAGAGTTGTAAGGAACACAAACATAACATATCCATGTAGTGAGCTCCAGTTCTTAATATCTTCCATGAGGTATAGTAGAAAGTCTAGAAATGTGATCATTCTACAGTTTGAGAGTCCATGTAGACAACCTGCCTTCACATCACATAGTTGTATTTCTCAGAAATGTCACAGAATGTCTCAACTTGTTTCACTTCATATGAGAAGCAACAAAACCACACGCATCAGGGGTGGGGGAAGGTTGTGTTTGTCACAATGGGAGGCATACACAAAAGAAATCCTTTATACTGTATGACTCATTGAAATAATTTGTTGATTTTTATAATGTTCATTTTCCTGCAACCATTGTTGTTCTCTCCAGACTACACATCAAAGAAAAAACTAGTGGAAAGTCTGGAAACTAGAGCAACTGATTCATGACACCTACATGTATTGTCATGAATCAGGTGAGAGGGAACCTTTCAGAATTTTACTTGTTGAAGAGACGTAAAACCACATAACTGCTGAACTGTGCAGTCACTATAAGCTCCTTATACTCTCTAACTTTCCTGCTGTGTATGTGAGATCTTAACCCCTAACCAATTTGTTCCTACTGGAGGAAATCTTCAAAAACAAGCGCCAGACAAATGGCTTCCTCCATTAAAGAGGCTCAGTCTATTTCTTAAAAAGTGCAGGATAATGCATAATATCTTTTGCACACATCACTCAGAAAGGTATAAATAGTGCATTTATTTTTTTAAAAACTCAGATTATAATTTTTTTGAAAGGACAGTGTGTGTGGGAATGGTTCAGAAATGATGTGATTAATGATGTGAAGGTGAAGTTGTGCTTCATGAATCCTGTAGTTGTACCTATACTGTAACAGTATAAGAGGCTGATTCAATTCATTTACATTCAGCAAACCACCAAAAAAATTGTGAACAAAGGACTTTTGATCAAATTAATAGATCATGCTGTGAAGTTCAAGCTATATGGTATAGTGAGGGTTAGAAATATGTCTATAAATAAATATATAATAGTATTCCTTGCTAAACATGGCAACATACATTTATATATATATATATATATATAAAAGAGAAGCTATGTGGACTGCAGGCTCCTGTATTTTTCCCGTGGGTAATAATCCTACAATTCTAAATTTTGTGTATCTCTGGACAGATTATATTATTGTGTCTGTTACTATAAGGTATTACTGTTTAAATGGTTAAAAAGTATATAATACCCTGTATTAGCCTGCAGTAACCCAAGCTTCCACCATGTGTTGTAGTCCTGCATGAATGTTATAGTTTCACACAACTCCTCCCCATCCTATATCCTCATTATTTTTACCGTTTCCCATTTATCCAGTTTCATAACAAGTGCACTTACACTTTCATTTTGAAACAATGACTCATGGTCACATGTACAGTGCGATGAAAAATTATTTGCGCCTTTCATGTCAATCAGATTTAAGTCCAGACTTTGATTAGGCCACTCCAAAACCTTGATTTTGTTTTTTTTAGCCATTCAGAGGTGGACTTGCTGGTGTGTTTCCTGTGTCGTGCTGTATAACCCAAGTGAGTTTGACCTTTGGGGCATGAACTGATGGCCGGACATTCTCCTTCAGGATTTTCTGGTAGAGTGTAGAATTCATGGATCCATCAATTACAGCAAGTCGTTCTGAAGCAGCAAAGCAACCACAGACCATCACACTACCACCACCATGTTTGACTGTTGCTATGATGTTCTTTTTATGAAACGCTGTGTTAGTTTGATATCAGATGTAACGGGACTCAAACCTTCCAAAAAAGGTTCAACTTTTCTCTTGTCAGTCCACAGAATATTTTCCCAAAAGTCTTGGGGATCATCAAGATGTTTTTTGGTAAATGTGAGATGAACCTTTATGTTGTTTTTGGTCAGCAGTGGTTTTCTCATGGATGCCATTTTTGTCCAGTCTCTTTCTTATTGTTGAATTATGAACACTGACCTTAACTGAGGCAAGTGAGACCTGCAGCTCTTTAGATGTTGTTCTGGGTTCACTCCTGGGAAGGTTCACCACTGTCCCAAGTTTTCTCCATTTGTGGATAATGGCTCTCACCGTGGTTCACTGGAGTCCCAAAGCCTTAGAAATGGCTTTGTAACCCTTTCCAGACTGATAGATGTCAGTGACTTTGTTTCTCATCTTTTTCTTTAGTTAACAGCATGATGTGTTGCTTTTTGAGATCTTTTAGCCTACTTCACTTTGTCAGACAGGTTCTATTTAAGTGATTTCTTGATTCAGCAGGTCTGGCAGTAATCAGTCCTGGGTGTGGCTAGTGAAACTGAACTCAGCTTTCCAAAGAAATGTGGATAATCACAGTTAATTAATGATTTAACAAGGGGAGAGCAATTCTGTTTTCACACAGGGTCAGGTAGGTTTGGAGAACTTTATTCCCTTATAAACGAAATCATTTAAAAACTGCATTTTGTATTTACTCAGGTTATCTTTGTCTAATATTAAAATTTTTTCGTATATAAATAAATTAAAAAATCAGGAAGGGGGAAATACTTTTTCACAGCACTGTAGCTCCGCTCATGACTGCAGCCATCATCTAATTACATCTGATCTCAGTTATCTTTGTTGTATGTACAGGTTTGAAATGTTTCATATTTATGTTTATGGTCATATCAGAATTTATAAAAAGTGAACTGCATCAATTGCCGACATGTAGACACTAAGAATCATGGGAGAGCTTAAAGTGATAAATGCTAACTCTCTATTCATGACAACAAACTCTGGTGCAATATCGCAACCTACCATCTTTATTATAATGCCACAACAGTGTTACTTTTTTGTCTTCCCACTGAGGAAGACTTTGTGTTATACAATTTATTATTTTAGAAAATAAACTGATAGCAGTTTAGGTAAACCTTTAAATAGCTAATTTATTATCTGATGAGTAATGAATATTAGGTAAGCATGAAAGAAAGGTGGCAGGAAGCAGAGCATGGCTTTGTGATCCTGGTCATTTGTCCCAACTAATTTTATGGATCTGTTTTATTATTAATAATAAAAACATTTATATTATCCAACTGCTTAAGAACTGTAAAGGTGTCTGTTTACTCAAAATAAAGTGCTTATGGAGTTCTCAATCAGCATCAGAGATCCACATTTTATCGAGGTTGGAGTTGGGGAGGCTGCGTCTGACAGTTTCTCTTTCTCTGTCATTTCAATAACAGTGTCATGTCACGGTTTGGTTCGGTCTCTGAGGTGATACTGTCTAAGGTTTCATTGTTATCTACTTGTGTTCAATCACATCTCACCTCTTGGAACAAAGATTGACTTTAAAACTACCTTTAAATGTTTTCAGATCTGCTTCAGAGAAATGAGTTTCTGTAAAGTCTGCTGGTCTCAGTCTTGTTTGTGTCGTCTGATCTGCATCTAACTACCTTGATTTTGAGTTTGAAGGTAAAATAATCACAAAACATCAGGATATAAATGTGCATATAGAGAAATCTGATGTTCAGCTGTTGTTTTCACACATATGAAACTTATTTTCCCATGTCTCTTTTAATTAAATATTAAGTTGCTGGCAGTCTGAATAAGTTTTACTGTGAATTCCAAAACATCACAACAGATTTATTAAGGTAATTTGGTACAACTGGCTTGAATAAATAATTCTAAAGTTATAAAGCCAAAAAACAGTTTAATAATTAGACAATATCCAACAGAGAAAAAACAAATTATCATAAAAATGCACTTAAAGTATCAAAAGTGTGCACTTTAAACTGAATGTCTCCTCTTACGTGTTTCTGGTTCAGAGTATTATGGCATTGTCTCACATGCATGGCTGGAATTATATGGTTTGAGACTTTACCTACTTTATGCATAGTGTCATCTATCTTATGACCCAAAGGTCCCAAATTCTGTCCTGCAGACTGGTAACGGGCCTTAGAACATTTGCTAAAGGGCAAAAGAACCATGTGACATTATAAAAGAACTGACTGAATAGCTTATTTTAGGATTTACATTATGTCCTGCAAAAGCCTCGGACTTAGGATTTGATTCTCTTTTCTCTGTCAACAGCAAAAGATTGATTTAATGTAAATCATTTGCATTCATGATGATCATAGACAGTATAAAATATGGAAATAGTTTCTGGGTCAGAAAAATGAAGCCAATGCAGAAGTGTCTGAAAACCTGCATTCTATTTGAAGGCCACCAGATGGCGATAGCTCTGGATTCAAAAAGATTTCCAGTCCTATAGAAGTCTATGGGAAAACTGTTTTCTATCTTGACCTCTGTAAGTGTTTTCCTGATGAGTTTATAGACTCAGTCACATATTTTGAGTCATATTGAATAAAAAATTAAGTCTATTTTGTGAATCTTGATCATATATATATTGCAAAATCAAGCACTATCTGGGGTATGACTTGACAAGTCATTAGCCAATGAGCGAGCGGTATCACAGTCAGGACCCCTCTTCGTCACATCTGTTTTTTTCTCTCCCAAGATGGTGGTGGCAGAAACTCTCATCTTGAGGCTTTAAAACAGGACTTCAGAAACCAATGGGTGACACCACAGTAGCTACATCCATCTTTTAAGCGGTCTATGATGGTGACTAATCTGTCATCACGACTTTTTATCCAATAGAACATAAAATCACAGACATAATAAAAGATGGACCTAGCCACTGTGATGTCACCCACTGGTTTTCAACTCTTTTTGATGCTTCAAGATTAGCATTTTGGCCAAAACCATGTTGTTTCTTTCCTCTTGTGTTCAGAAGTGGCCTTATATGGATAAAAGGGTTTAGTGCTACATTATCAGCTAACACTAGCAAGCTTAGTGTCATGGTTTTGAGTTTTTGGGGTTTAAGGGTCTTTCTAGTTTTGTATTTTTGGTTATCTTTGGATTAGGGTTCTGTATGGTTGGTATTTAGCCTTCTGTTCACACTGTTACTTCTTTTTGTTTATGTGTCTGGTTTATTTCCTTACAATGTTGTTATTTGTGCCGTCAGTTCTTAGCTTCAGTTCCAGATATCCTTAGGTTCATTTAGTTAATCTCCTTTTGTGTCCCCATTCTGTTGCTTCAGTCTTGTCTCTGTATTTGTCTTTTTGCCTTTCTTGTTCCCCTGCTTAATTGTGTCGAGTTAGTCTTGTTTCCCCATTTAAATGTGTCTCTCTTCCTGTTTTATTTTGGTAATTGTTTTCTCTGTGTCTTGTGTTAGGTTTTACTTCCTTTGTCTCGTTTTCTTGATTAGTTTCAGTTGTCCTCCCAGGTGTTCCCACCTGTTACCTCTCCCCTTGTTATCTGTTGTGTGTATATATTGTCTGTGTCTCCCCCTGACCTTTGTCGCATTGTGCACATAGCTGTGTATCTCCTTACCCTTTCTCTAAAGACTCCAGGTATTTGGATTCCCTGTTCTGCAAATGTTTTGGACTTGTACTCTGTATTTCTTGTGAGTGATCAGCATTAAAACTGAGTTTTGAGTTTATTCCCTGTCTTCTGAGTCCTGCATTTGGGCCCACAATCTGCCTGCCACACAGCTGTTTCCTGACACTTGTTTAACAAGCTGCATTCATAAACTGTGCAAGTGTAACACACAAACACAAATTAGTGCTGACTAGAATTTCACTCACCAAAACTGAAGCACAAATTCCTGGATGATCTCTACCAAAGTACAAGCCATAATATTAATCAGATAATCCATTAAAAAGGCTACAGTAACACACACAGTGAAGAGGTCCAGTTTAATGACTCATAGGAGTGGAAAAGACCTAGAAGTTTCAGATGGGCATGTCTGTCAATCAACATGACCACACCCTTATAACTCAATTTTCCTGGTGGAGGACTTACAAAAAAAAAAATTCACTCCACTCAGAGTTGTTATGAATATGTTTATTGCCACTTCCAAGTTGGTTTAATTTTTCAGCTCAGGAGGCTGCCCTGTGTATAAAATATGTGTAAGAATAAACCAGATTGTAGCTCATGAAACTGTTAACAGTCCACTGTGTAGGCAAAAAGTACAATATTAAACTCTACATACAGTGAAGTAGAAGTACAAAAAGTTGCAAATAGGTAAAAAAAAAAATCAAACATAAGTTCTCAAAACAGCTCTGATTTAGAGTTGTACCACTACTGCTACTACTCCACTAGTATCAAAACATCATCAGACAAAAGGATCTGGTGATATTTGATTTGACTGTCCATCTGTCTGTCTCTTCCTCACTGATACTCATGCAATCTGCAGCCCCATTAACAGCACAAAGGAGGAGGCAAATCAATAAATCAGATATTTTCTCCTTGGTTGCTGCTCAAAAAGACCCTCCTGTTTAGTCATACTCCCCGAGCGTCTGGAAGTGTCTCTGAGCATGGCTGTTTGAATAACTGCAACATATGTCAAGGATTTTGTTCTGTGTGTTTGCATGTGTGTGTGTGTTTGTATGTGTGTGTTTAGAGCTGGCACGGGTCTCTGTCTCCACCTCCCATCTGTGTACATTGTCATGTGCTTGATGAGGCGAGACCATTCATTTGTCAAACAACATGTGGGGTAGCTGAGGTGGGGATGGGGTGTGTGGGGAGAAGCAGCTGAGAGCGGTGTGTGAGTGTGTGAGTGTTCACTGGTAGCAGGGGGATAATTAGATAAGGAGAACGTGTAGCCAAAAGGTTAATGACAGTAATGAATATATTACCATAAAGGAGACAGAGCACGTTCTCCTTTTCTCTTCTGCATCTGTAGGTTTAGAAAAGTGACAACAGCACAAAACCTAAAACGTCCAAGTTTTGCTTAAGTGAACCACCCCAGTAATCATGGATGATATCAGATTGATGGCTCACTAAGGAAGAACGATGAGGATGACAACATGATAGTGTCTTTTTTTTCTGTCCAGGTTTATGTTACGTTTAAAAAGATAAACGATTAGGGACACATTTTTCAGAAAACATTAGTTCAGGAAGAATTGTATATGCACTCTTTCTCTCTCTCACACACACATACAAATACACACAGAAGGTGTTCCTGGGAGGGGTCTCTGATTGAGGCACCGACTGTCACCATTTGGAAAGGTCAAAGGTCAGACAGTGGGACCAGTGGTCACTCTTATGACATCTGGGACGGCAGACTGTCTGTCACATATAAGTGTTTACACAAACACACAGACAGTCTAGTGCAGCCAGTGGATACTATAATTTCTGGATCTGACAGCATCAAAATACACTAAATATTCAACAGTGTTTGTGTGCTTGTGTGTGTGATATGCAAGGTCATTAGCTGGAATTATCGGGTTTACTTTTTTTATTGCATTTTATTTTTTTAATCATATGTTTCTCTCTGTACAACAATAACCACATCAGATTTTCTGTAAACGCAGGCTGGTGGTCAACAACACTGTGCTATACCAGATGTGCAGGCAAGAGGGCAGCAGCCTACTATGACGCACGCTTGGCTTGTTGCATTGTGTAATGTGTTGTAATATGCTGTCCTGTAGAATTACAAGAATTTATATAGCCTATTATTTGTGTAAAATATTAATTTTTGAAACTGTTCTTTAAAGATGACAAATAAAATTTTATGGTAATGCAATTTAAGCTCTTAATTTCTGAGGTATTTCAAAACTGTGCAGCTTTTTAGTCTATTATGCAGTTTGCCTAGAAGGAAACATGGCTTGAGTTTGTAAAACTGAGTCTGTGGACCTGGACTATGTTGGTGAATTCTGAAATCTATTTAAGAGATTTGGGGGTTTGAATAAAAAAATACACACACACATTTCTGAGACTTGGAATCAGTGCTGCCATCCAGGTTTGTAAACAAAATACTTACTAATTTAATACCTAGCAAACCATGAATGTGTTGTGACTGCTGAAGGGTCCAATAAATTCAGCAGAAACCTATCCTAAGTGACAGGTGTGCATTCAGCAACACCTCTAAGACCTTTATAAAGCAGTAAAACTGAGAAGGGAGATATTTTTGTTTGAGTGGTGTGGATCTAGTCTAATAACTGCACTTATGCTTCTCTTAGTGAGCTCTCAGCTCTGTAGAAGGACGAGCAGAGATTAGTAGATTTTATAATGTGTGTTAATCAGATTAACTTGATTAGGTTAATCTGAGAATGTTTGTGTGTGACTGTATATCAGTGTGTATGACAAGTTGGCTGCACTGTAGCAGGATTAAAACTGGTGCATTGCTCAGCTGCAGACAGTGTTTTTAAATGCTTTTGCTGTTAGAGTCAATATGTCACATTATATGACCGGCTAACAGTGGGGATGCCAGACTATATTCTTCAGTGTCTGAACAGCTTTTTGTTGATGTCTTGTCAATGAGCTGTCATTGCAGTCAAAGTCCACAAACTCCCTCTGCTATAAGCTGAATCCTCTTCAGAGACCAGAACAGATCGGTATTTCTGTCTGAGGCAGCAATCCCGACTGCAATTTAAAAAATGAGTTTTGAACTGCTCATTGCTAAAAATCAGACTTCACATATTTCTGTGAGTCAAAGAAAACAAAACACAATGTGTTCATTTACTTCCATCACTGGTATCCCCTGACAGTCCACTGACATCTCTATGTGTGGTCAACACAAAGCAGGCACCCACTGACATAATGACCTACAAAACAATACAGAGATCTCATCTCACTATATGGACATATTGACCAACCTCGTCACACACGAGAGAAACCAATATCGACATGCTGCTCTCACAGCAGTGTTATCATAGTTTAGACCAGCTGCCATATGGTTTAGTCAGCTGAACTCAGCTTTATGTATATAGCACCTTTCATGCACAGATGCAGCTCAAAGGAGGATTAAAACTGCACTGACTGAAAAGGTAAAACAGATGTCAAAATGCAAACTTTACAACAATAAAACTGCAAAAAGTTCAAATAACAAAGGAAAGAAACAAAAGATCAAAACGTCAGTTAATGGTAATAAATTTAAAGTAAGTAAATACTAATTTACTAAAAAATTTAAGCTCCAGCCAGACTTAAAAGATGTGTATTAACCCTGTAACACCAATTGTATCACAGTTGATACGTGAGTTTTTGTGAGTTTTTGAGACCTCTACATCATCAGTGTGATTTTTTTTTTTTCCGGAAAAACCTAAATACATTGCACAAAACATTTTTAAGCAATGAATTGCACAAAAATACCAGATGTAGCAAAAATGATACACCCTAAAACTCACAAATGCAAATTTGAATTTAATTTCTTTTTTTTTTTTTATTTGGCAGAAGGTTTAATAAACAATCCAGTTTTTAAAAAAATTTGAATTTTCTAGAAATTATTTCATGGTTCAGGCTTTACAGGGTTAAGATTTCTTTTAAAAACAAATGTTATGGAGTTGGAGTCTCTCCGATCCTGAGGCAGACCTTTCCAGAGACTGGAGCTGCAGTGGCTACAGGCTGATTCCTGTAAAGAGTGCAGAGGACCTGAGGGATCAGATAAGTGCACATGTATAAAAAATGACTGTACGATAGACTGGTGCCATGCCATTCCAGTGGTTTTTTAAAAAATAGTATAAGATAATTAAAATCAGTCCTACAGGCAGCCAATGGAATGACTGTAAAATAGGTGTTTGGGCTTTTGCTGTGTACTGAACAAGTTGTCAGAGGCCAAAAACATTACAATTGTCCACCCTAGTGATTATGAAAGCAAGCAAATGTTTCTAAGATAATAAAATAGCACTTCAGTGGCATTTATTATGTAGATGTTTCCCTGATGTTTTTGACTTGGTCCTTGGCAAATAAATGAAGGTGCACAGACAACTCTTTCTCTCTGAGCTTTTCACCACAGATATTAAAATTTCTGTTTTGCCAGCAGCCTGTCTACCAATCGGAGGGTCAGTGGTTTGATCCCCAGCTCCTCTAGTCTGCATGCCAAAATATCCTTGGGCAAGATACTGAACCCCAAGTTGCCCCCGATGCATCCATTGGCGTGTGAGTGTGTGAATGTCAGGTTAAAATTGCTTAGCCATAGAAAAAAGTGTTTGGATGAATGGGTGAATGAGGCTTGTAGTAAGAAAGCACTTTCAGTGCTCAAATACAGTAGAAAAGCACTGTATAAGTACTGGTCCATAATTCTGCTTTAGTAGGTTGTGTCATGCATGTTCTGGACTACAGTTATTGTTTTATTACTTTCCTGAAGGCAACCATAAGTATGAGTAACACTATTTTAAAAACACATTTAAG
Organism: Heterochromis multidens; assembly: GCA_015108495.1. Classification (NCBI taxonomy): domain Eukaryota; kingdom Metazoa; phylum Chordata; class Actinopteri; order Cichliformes; family Cichlidae; genus Heterochromis; species Heterochromis multidens. Next base: position 26,208 of record VUQS01011690.1, read on the forward strand.
TGTAAATGTCTAAAAATGCATGCAACTTGATTCTGTATTTTTCTTAGTGCTTACAAATAGAATGAAAAGGCTCATACAAACACAGGAAGACACAAATAATAAAACACTTGTGTGCACACACACACACACCACAACACACTTATCAAGTGATTAACTGTCAAACTGCACAGCCAGAGTTCAGCAAAGGTCAGGATTGATTTACATAGACAGATGGAGAGCCTTAGTGTGTCTGTGTGTGTGTCTGTGTGTGTGTGGGTGTGTGTGCCGCCTCCCATCAATAAGTGTATTGAGCTCCACCACACACACACACATGCACAAAAACACATACACACACACACACACACACATGCGCACTCCCCTGTGGCGCTGCTCGGTGCAACTCCTTCATGTTACCATGGAGATGATGATCTTGCTGTACATCATCATAATGGGGTCGTGGCACAGTTAAAGGTCAAAGGTCATGGGTGGCATGGTGTGTTTGTGTATAAGGTATCAGTATGATTGTCCTGGTGGTTAAATCTTGCAATGTGAGAACTTTTCACGGGCAATCAACCTAAAATTAGAAAACAGTTTGAAACCATTTACATGCCAGAGACACAGGTGGAGATTGTATTTACATGATTTAATGTATGAAACTGAGTAGAAAAGAATAGTAGAAAGCAACCACATTATCTAAGCATCTAAACTGTGTGGCTCAAATTATTTTATTTTACTCTGGAGTAAAATAAACTGCTTTGTAAGATTTTGATAGATTTAAAGCTGCATTTTAATCATTTTCTGATTGAAACAAAGTGATGAGCGTCATATATAAGTTATATACAAATCTTGCATTTTCAGTATAGATAATTAGAGCAACATTTATGAGAAAATTCATGCCATTCCCACAAAAATAGGAGCGTTCAAAAAAGTTGTTATAGTTCGTAAGTCAACTAGGGTTCATTTGGGTCCAAGCAACATAAATTTCGTCATCTGCTGACATCTGCATGCCTGCTAATTTTTTATGACCCTACGGACTCGTCCGTGGTGATTTTATATTACAATGTACCCACTATGTGTGCACAGCAAGCATGGGGCTTCAAGCGGACTTCAAAGAAGTATAACAAAAATGACTACTGGGCTGTCATGTTTCCTGCAGTCCAGGTATAAATGAGACCTTGCAACTACAATAAACCTGACTTAGAAGTTAAAGGTGGAATATGTAAAAAGGTTTGTAAAAACAAAAGAAAAGAAACTGGTGCAGAACATTTTTCTAAAAGGTGTTGCTATCGTTTCTATCAATGTCTTGTCCGGTGCTATTTTCATTTCTCCATCATTTTTTTGTTTTTGTTTTTTTAACAATTTTCATGGCACATGGACTTCTGAGCAACAACTGTTTGCCAGAAACCAGACTTTGCTGCAGCATCAACTTGCATAACCATCTGCCAGATAAACTATGCCATCCCTGCTTAAGTTGGACACCTAAACTTAAAGGCCATGGTGTCGGCCAGTGGAGGGTAAAGCTGGATTGATATTTGTGTCCATTTGCGTTTGTGTCATAGCTACACAAAGAGAATGATTAGGAGATGTGGAAGTGTCAGAAACTGTAGTTCTTCTCTAAAAGTCTCCAAAAGTCTCAAAAGGTCTCGAGTCCAGAACAAATGGGTGATGTCACAGTGGCTACATCCATCTTTTACATGCAGAGTGGCCCAAGTGTATGAGGAAGCAATTTTTGTTTTTAGCCTGTACTAGGCTGAAAATAAATCCTAGCCTGCCTTTAATCATTCTCTCTAGTGGTTGCTTGCCAAGAGCTTCAGCAGTTGTTGCATTTACCATTTCTTTTATTGACTGCTTCCACATTCAATCAACAATAAATTTCACATTAAAAGGCAGGAGGTGGTGACAGTAAAGTTGTAGTCAGTTGTGCGTTGTTATAGATGGTGAAGGTGAAGTTGCAGGACCTTCATTTAAGAGACCATTTCTTGAATCCTATGTAGTAAACATATTTTTACACTCAAGTTTTGCACTTTCTGTATACTTTAGTTTTTTATGTCATTTAGTAAAGTTGAGGAAATGATCGTGGTTGGGGTTAAAATCCTGCGTTTACCAAATGGTTGATAGCTCCACTGTTTAGGTTGCTTGGCTTATGGCTGCCTTAAAAAATATTTGATCCAGGCACGAAATGTATTTCCTATTTAAATAAATTAGTGTCAAAGTCATAAAGACTGCCACAGATAGAAGGAGCACAAGCGAATGGATTGCATTTTGTCACTTTTTCACAAATCATCATGAGACTGAGCTGGCAGTAGTCCGTGTTTCTCTTCTTCAACATGAGCATCCTTTGCCTCTGCAGTAAATAAAGTGATACTGATGTAATTCTTTTGTGTGTGTGTGGGGGGGGGTGTTTGTGTGGTGCAGAGCGAGAGAGAATAGAAAGGCAGAGAAAGAAAGAGAGATAAATGCTGCTGTCGTGCTGTGCGGTGCGCCCGTCACTTTGATAAATCTCACAGCGAGCTGACGACACCTGCTGACAGCACACTCAAACCTGATTGGCTGGAACATCTCCAGGTCAGGAGGATGCTAATGGATATGATGTGGACAACAAATCGCATGCAGCAATGCAGACGCACACAAGGACACACATGAAGAAATAGGTCACACACGCCCATATGAAGAATATCCGGCACACAAACACAGTATGAGCACACAATCAGCCCTTGTCTGACTTTGTGTATATCATTAACAGGGCAATTATAGCTAATGATAGAGTTGCCACTCTGACTTACGTGATAATTAATTAACTCATTTGATATTATATTACAATACATGGCTATTTTCAAGAAATCGTTCCTGCTAGGCAATTACAGCCTACAATGAATAATGAATCCAGGAAAAGCGTTAACATGAGCATCTGCATACAGCACATAGAGTAGGGTCACTTGATACACATGTCAAGCATGTAACATGAGCACTTCATGACAAAACACCCACATAGGCAAACACCTTACCTCTCACTGATCTCTGTTTTGATTTGTGGATTTATAATATAGGTCAGAAAGTCTCATGCTCTTGCACTTGACTCCCTGTATCTGCTTTCTCCCTATTCCTTTTGAGCATCACAGGCAAGTCACCAAGTGTTAAAGATGATTTGATTTCACCCTGATTATGACTTGATTTCAGCGCTCGCTTCTGACAGAGAAATACAGACACAAAAAACAAACAAACAAAAAAAAGCAGAACAGAGAGAATACAGCATGAGTGAAACATCAGTGAAAGGAGATGGAGAAAGGCATGGTGTGTGGGGGCGAGGGTGGGATGATGAAATGCAGTAGCAGTCTGACCTTTGAAGAGCTGATGGAAAATGTAGGGACAACTTCAAAAAGAGCACCATGAAATATACAACACACCACCGCCTCTGTCGCCGGAAAAACTCGTACCTCCAGGTGTGCTGTTTTCCAGCTGGTTGTTTTCTGCCTGGGCTCACCTTTGATATTTACCTTCACAGGTCAGATAAGCAGCGCTGCCTCAGAAGCCCCCATGAAACACGAGCTGCTGAGATACGGACTTGTTTTTTTTGTCACTGTATTGCCAACTTTGGCTTTGAGATGGCAGAAGGTGTTTTTATCTGTTGACATTGAATCAGATGCAGCTCTTCTTTGTTTCCCTCCCTCTTTAAATCCATCTCTCCTTCCATCTCTGTCCACGCTTCACATCTTTCACTTGCCCTGTGTGCCATTCCCTCACTCGTGCTGTCTCCCCTTCCACTGCTATGTGTGTGTGCGTGTGTGTGTGGATGTCCTTTCTCTTGATCTGCCC
>VUQS01011695.1:1422-14670 GCA_015108495.1 Heterochromis multidens
CTAGTTGATATCTCTCAACCTCACACAGCAGCTCAGGCTCCTTCCCCACCAGAGAGGTGACATTCCATGTTCCACAAGCCAGTTTTGGAAGCTGGGGATCGGAGCGCCAGGACCTCCGCCTCTGACTGCCACCCGATCCACAGAGCGCTGAACCCCTACAGCTCCTCCTGTGGGTGGTAGGCTCACAGGAGGATGGACCCATGTAGCTTCTTCGGGCTGAGCCTGGCCGGGTCCCATGGGATAAGGCCCAGCCACCAGACGCTCGCCCTCGAGCCTCTACCCCAGACCTGGCTCCAGGGTAGGACCCTGGTAACCCTGTCCCGGGCAGGGTACACTGGACCCTTGGTTTTTTTTAATGAAATATTTGTAAGCACAGTAACTGATAACTTTAAAGAGCAGGTTTAGAGGAGGAGGAGGAGCCCAGCTTCATCACAGCTGTTACACAGGACTGAGTTTGAGCATCTTCATTGACCTGCAGCACAACCTTCAGGCTTTTACCAAGAACAACCCCGTATGAGTGACAGTGAGTGTCTGTGTTCAGAGCACATTTATTCTAATCAGCTCATCAGCTCACTATTACACTCATCAGATCACATCAGCTGTGGATACTGGTCTATATTCAGTCTAACAGTAAAAAGACATTATGTGCTGATTAAAATACAGCATCAGTTGGTGCCAGACTCTATTGCCTTTCAAGCTGTCTGCAGTCAACTACAATCATCTGTCTTAGTTGTCAGCAGCTGGAAATCAGCATACAGCCTCTGAAAATCCTAAACATGCAGTATTTATGCAAAAAAATATTTTTGAGGTGTTCCTGTAGCAGGTGATATTATTTTTAACAGTTATTTTAATATTGAAGACATGCCCATTGGTTTGTTCTGCAGAGAAGTTTTCAACCCTTTTCTAATAAAAATCCTGGAGCACCCCCCAGTGGACAGAGTTGAAAACAGCACCTTGGTCAGTTTAAAACCCTGTTGAGTGCAGATTCTATACAGTTTGAGGATTTAATCAAGCCAGCATGGTGTGCTTTGGACATCTGTCTATACACAGTACTGTGCAAAAATCTTGAGCTACTCTCCTTTTCTCTATATTTTGCAGGAAAATGGGAAATTGCTGCAGCGATCTGTTGAAACGTGTAAACATAAATGGAAATACAGTATATGAGTCAAAAACAGAGTTTGTATATTTGGTGTGAGCACCTTTATTCTCCAGCACAGTCTGAACTCTCTGAGGCAGCTTTCTGTCATTTCTTTAAGTATCTTCAGGAATAGTTCTCCAGACTTCTTGAAGGACATTCAAAGTTCTTCTTTGGATGTTTCTGCCTTTTGTTTTGTTCTCTGTCAGGATGATCCCACACTGCTTCAATAATGTTGAGGTCTGGGCTCTGGGGAGGCCCATCCATGACTGATAGTGTTTTACTGTGTGTTTTTCTATCCAGGTATAATTTTACTGCACTGGCAGTGTGTTTGGGATCATTGTCATGCTGGAAAAATGAAGCTGCTGCCAATCAGATGCTTTCCAGATGGTATTGCATGGTGGATCAAAATCTGATTGTCTTTTTCTGTGTTGATAATTCCATCAATTTTAACAAAGATCTCCAACACCACTGGCTGAAATGCAGCTCTAAACCATGACAGAGCCCCCACTGTGCATTTACATTCATCACTCTATCAGACCTGTAGCCACTTCTACCTGTTTCTTTTCCTTAAGAAAGGCTTCTTGACAGCCACGCTTCCACTGAGACCATTTCTGTTGAGGCTTCAGTGAACAGTAGATGGATCAGCTGAAGGTCCAGATGCAGCTCTCAGGTCCTGTGTCAGGTCTTTGCTGGACTTTTTCCTCTTTCTTAAGGACATGACTTTCAGATTCTGTTCATCTGCTGTAGATAGTTTTTTAGGCCTCCACTTGTCCAGTTTCCTCAGATTTTTTTAAGGACACACTGCACACCATGCTGAGATATACCAAGTTTTCAGCTAACAGCTCTTTGGGAATCACCTTGTTGGTGCAAAAATACTATTTTATGCTGTTAAACTTGTTATATATCTATATACAGCAGGTAAAATAAGTATTGAACACGTCACCAATTTTCTAAGTAAATATATTTCTAAAGGTGTTGTTGACATGAAATCCTCACCAGATGTCGGTAACAACCCATCCAATCCACACATGCAAAGAAATCAAACCATAGATGTCCATAAATTAAGTTATGTGTAATAAAATGGAATGCACAGGGGAAAAGTATTGAACACATGAAGAAAGGGAGGTGCAAAAAGATATGGAAAGTCATGACACCAGCTGAAGTCTATCAGTAAATAGAAGGCAATCCTGCCACTTAGTGCAAATTAATATCAGCTGGTTCAGTCCCGACTGATGGCCTATAAAAAGGTGTCTCATTACCAAGGTGTCACACAAGAAATATCTCATGATGTGTAAAAGTACACAAGTATACACTGCAACAACTATACACCCTTAACATAACAAAGGCAGTATGATAAGAGGGGCACCTCAATTCAACTTCATCTATAGTTAATTTTCTGTAATATATTAAGATATTTATATATTTGAGTTATTGTATAATTAGAGCTATTTGTAATTTGTAATATATTGTATTATTTAATGTTGGTATTTTAACTTGTTAATTACTTTCTTACTGTCCTGGAGCAACTGTGACCACATAATTTCCCCAGTGATTAATAAAGTATTCTGATTCTGATTCTGATTCTGAAAACCAATGAGCACTCTCAAGACCTTTGCAACCTTATTGTTGCAAAACATACTGATGGTATCGGTTACAGAAGAATTTCTAAACTACTGAAGGTTCTAGTGAGCACTGTTGGGGCTATAATCCGGAAGTGGAAAGAACATCATTTCACCATGAACCGGCCACAACCAGCTGCTCCCCGCAAGATTTCATACAGAGGAGTGAAAAGAAATATCAGAAGAGTCGTCCAAGAGCCAAGGACCACTTGTGCAGCGCTTCAGAAAGACCTGGAATTAGCAGGTACAATTATTTCAAAGAAAACAATAAGTAATGCACTCAGCCGCCATGGCCTGTATGCATGCTCACCATGCAAGACTCCATTGCTGAAGAAAAAGCACACTGAAGCGCGTTTAAAGTTTGCTGAACAACATTTAGATAAGCCTGTGAAATACTGGGAGAATATAGTCTGATCAGATGAGACCAAAATGGAACTCTTTGGATGCCATAATACACACCATGTTTAGAGGTCAAAAGGCACTGCATATCACCCCAAAAACACCATACCAACAATCAGGTTTGGAGACGGGGGACACCATGGTGTGGGGCTGTTTTTCAGCATACGGCACTGGCACACTTCATATAATTGAAGGAAGGATGAATGGAAAAATGTACAGAGACATTCTTGATAAAAATCTGCTGCCATCTACCAGGATGATGAAGATGAAATGAGGGTGGATGTTTCAGCAAGACAATGATCCCAAACACACAGCCAAGGAAACTCTCAACTGGTTTCAGAGAAAGAAAATAAGGCTGCTAAAATAGCCCAGACAATCACCTGACTTGAATCCAATAGAAAATCTATGGAAAGAACTAAAAGTCAGAGTTCATAGAAGGGGCCCTTCTATGGATTTGAAGACTGTTGGTGTCATGTAAACGGGGTGTGTGGCAGACAGAGAGTGGACCCAGATGCAGGACTCCGGAAACAAAAGATAACTCAAAATCTCAGCTTTTATTGTGCTGGTAAAAGGGGACAAAAACAAAAGCAAAACAACGACAGGGCATGGAGAGAGCTGAATTGACTGACAGAAAAACTGACTGACAAGAAATGGACGGATGGAAACACACCCGCTATGAAGGGAGGACACGACACTGACCTGGTAAAAGCGCAGACAATAAATACACAGAGGGAATCAGAGCAGAGTGGGCACACCTGGGGACACACCTGAACAGAATCAGACTGATGAGTGAGGGGAAGCAAAACTGAACATGACACATACATGACGAGAGACTATCAAATTAAAACAGGAAGTAAATTCGCACTGAGACACAGACTAAGACACGAGAACTTGACATCGGGACTGAAGGTAAACAAACATGAGGACATGACAAACTGGGGAGACACAAAGAGAACATGGGGACAGAAAAGGAAACACTAGGATCAGGATCAGGACTGCAAATGAATACTTGACAAGACAGGAAACACAAACTGCCACGAGACAAAAAACATGGAGACCCAAAAAAAAAAATAGAACGCAGGAACGAGACTAGGACAGACAGGACATGACAGGGAACTGACATGATAAAACAAGGAACCAAGAACTAGAAATATAAATAACAAAACTCAAAAGCACTCAGGGACTTGAGCATAAGTATCTCATAATACAGAAACAACAACAAGTTCAAAGAAACTCAAGAACCTGGGTCAAAGACCCAGGACCATGACAGTTGGTGTGGAAGAATGGGCCAAAATCACACCTGAGCAATGCATGCGACTACATTTCTCCATACAGGAGGCGTCTTGAAGCTATCATCACCAACAAAGGCTTTTGTAGAAAGTATTAAATAAATTTCAGTAAGCGTGTTCAATACTTTTTCCCTGTGTCATTCCATTTTATTACATATAATTTTTGGACATCTATGTTTTTGGCGAATAGAAAAAGCAGCCAATGTCCAAAGAAAACTTGAAAGACCTCCAGAAAACCTGGAGAACTATTGCTCAAGACCACTTGAAAAATCACAAGAAAGTCTGGCTTCTTGGATGCAAAGTACGAAGAAATGAAAGGTGGGTTAAGACTTTTGCACAGTCCTGGATATTCATCCTCATAAGGATGGCTTTGAACCAAAGTAGGCTCTCACATGGATAGCAAATCATAGGGACACACAAACACAGACAACACAGTTCTGCAAAGAACCATCTTATGACTGCAGCTTCATAATTAGGCAGGATAAATGCAGCTATCCTGGGTCACTGTGAATTACGACTGGGCTACTTGGCAGCATAGAGTTATGGAAAAGATGTTCTCTCCTCTGTCCCCCTTCTCTCTCTCTCTCTCACTCAAATTAGGCATTATTAGACCCCTCTGCAGGTGTACTAAAAGCACTGTGCCAACTTAGAGTTAAAGTAGGTCTGTTATTTGAAGAATAACCACATGTAGCAAGTGTTAAGTAACCTTTCACCTGCGCCTGCTCTTAAAATAGTTGTGAAAACTAGTAAAAGCATTGCTTTAGAGGTACTCAAGTTAAGGTGCCACAAAATGCAATGAAAATATCTCACTTCCAAATTTCGGAGAACTTTTGGTTCGATAATAATTATTATTAACACACATTATGATTTACTTTATTTATCCTATATTTGGAAAATTCTTTAACTCCCCAATATGGCATAAATAGGATAGCACCTGCATAGGATTATCATTTCTTATAAGGATTATTTAGTCAATAATAATATTAATAACACTATAATAATATCAATGCCTTTAATGCATATTCTTACTTAGCTGCACATTTAACTTGCTATGATGCAGCTGCCACTTAACTGCATCCTATTCAGTGCATTCTACTAATTATTAAAAGTATATCTGACAAGTATATTTGTATCTGCTATTATAATTACATTCTTGTAGGAAAGAAGATAAAATGCAGATAGCAACTGAGTAATGTTACAGTTGGTTACAATTGGCAGCACATATTTCTCTCTAATATGCTAACACAGTTCTCATCAAGCTGACGTCCTATATCCTCTATTGAAGTACACCAAATAAACACTATATTTACATAGCTGATACATTGCTGGCACTCTTCTGCAGATATGCCAAGATATACAGCAAAGATTTGTGCTGAGAAATAAAGTAGGATAGAAGAAAAAAAATACAGTCACAACAATATGGGATGTTAAAATCCACTGTCCAACATTATTACAAAATGTTCTGGATTCTGGCTTGCTTGCCTCCTTTCCTGACATACCACTGATCTATGAGAAATAGGCACAAGTCCCAATGAAAGGTTTGTTTATTTTTTATTTTTTTTAGCTGAATCAAAGTAATTCTTGAAGCAAGTATTGCCACTCAGCAACCATCTGGTAGTTATTTTTGAATTAACAAACTGACCCAAAACAAAATGAATCAGTGCCATAAGTGATACTTTAATGGAACATAAAAACTGCATGTATAAAATCACCAGGGAAATCTGATTAAAGTCTGCTTAAGTTTGATGACTTTGCCCCAAAAATTAAATTTTTAATTTTTTTTTACCTCTGCAATTTCCACTACACATGCACAAAGTTTCAGTACATTACAACTTAATTTAGAACTCAGTTCAGAGTGCTGCCACAATGAATGTCCCAATAGAACACTAGGGAAAAATTCAATGCTAATTCACTATATGGATACAGTAAAACAAGAAAAACAATAAGTATGCTCATCTACATCTCTACTACTATGGGTAACACTTTCTGTTACAGCTTGGTCATAATACGGTAATAGTGGGGTATTAAGGTGGAAACAAATACAATATGGAAATAGCAAGCTATTACCATCTAATTGCAAAGTAACATCCAAATAATAACCAAGTAATATCTTGTATCATCAATGGTTATAGCTGGGTACATACTACATTGAAATGTGTGTAATTGGGTAATAACAGACTAGAAGCTGGGGGTAATAATGTGGATACAAACATACGCCTATGAAGTAAAACCAATTAGTAATAGTATAGTAATATGTAGATAAAAATATGATGACCTGCTAGCAATAACATAGTAACATCTGTTCATTAGAATTTTAAAGTAATGACTTTAAAGTGGTAGTGATATCAATAAAAAGGCAACACTGCTTTAACATATTAGGATACCGTTGCCATATGAAAATGCTGGAATTAATCCTGCATTATGTCGCCAGCATTCTTCTGTGTTTAAAGGCAATAATGTAAATATTATGTTTAATGTTGTGGCTTATTACTCAGAAACATGTGGTAGTTTCTGTGTAATAACCAGGAACCAGGGCCGCAAAATGCAAAACTATATTTTTCAATTCTCAAAGTCTACAATTAAGAGATGTCTTCAAGAATATAAATACAGAGGGTTTGCAGAAGGTACAAACCACTGGTTACACTCAAGAACAAGAAGACTTTGCCAGAAAACATCTAAAAGAACCTACATAGTTTTCTGAAAAAGTCTATGTAAGAATCCTGTAATTCCATTTAGGATTTAAATGTGTTGTCTCTGCTTTAGAAAAATGTCTCTAGCTAAATGTAACAAATTGTAGAACTAATTCAAAGTATTTTTTAAATAAGTGAACAGTTTTGAAAAAGTGAACTCGAAACACATAATATGCAACTCTCCATTTGTAAAAACTGGTAATAAGCAGAGAGCCCATCATTTGGGTGTTGTCAGTCATCTGGAGGTGAAATAAACTCAAAACGAGTCTTTGCTCGTTAAATTGCCCTGATACTTGCAATTTCTCACCATGCTGTCATTTTAAGAAAATCCATTGACTCCAGACAAATGAGATGAATTGTGTGTGTGTGAGTTTTAATGATGCTGCATTGCTCATTCAATCTTCAAAATGGTATTTGCTTTTGTCACAAAATGTCTCACAGCTGAATCATCATAATAACATCACAAACTCAGCAGAAAATGCTGCTAAATTACCCGCCCACCCTGACATTACAAAATCCCAACTTGTTTTCTTAAACTGCAAATCTTTACAAATGCATACTGTGTTAACAAGCACGGCTCACACCCACACCGATGTATTTTAAATTCTAGTTCACAACCAAAGGTTTCACCACATCAACTGTGGCAGGAGTAGAAAATGATTTACAAAATATCTAACAGATCTTGTAGATTTAAATTTGATTATCAGCTGGTATATTGTCTTGGGTCCAAAGAACTGTTGTAATGGACACATACAAAATCCTACTGTGCTGTGCAAAAGTCTTCTCATTCTTTTATATGTTGCTAGGAAAATGGGAAATAGGTGCAGCGACTTATTGAAACATGTTCAAACCTACATTGAAATACAGTATTTAAGACAAAAACACAGTTTAATTCTAACAAGCTTGAAAGTCAATATATGGTATGACCACCTTTGTTCTTCAAGACAGCCTGAACTCTCTTAGGCAGCTTTCTTTTAATTTTTAAATAAGTTTTCAGGAATAGTTCTTCAGGTTTCTTGAAGGACATTCCAAACTCCTCTTTGGATGTTGGCTGCCTTTTGTTCCATTCTCTGTGAAGATGATACCACACTGCTTCAATAATGTTGAAGTCTAGACTCTGGGGAGTCAACAGTAGATGATCAGGTGAAGGGTCAGATACATCTCTCAGGTCCTGTGTCAGGTCTCTGCTGGATATTTTTCTATTTCTTGTAGACATGACTTTCAGATACTGGTGATCTGCTTAGATGGGGTTTTAAGCCTGCACTTCTTTTTTAGTCCTTCACTTATCCAGTTTCCTCAAATATTTTAAGGACACACCACACCATGCGAAAAATATGCCACTTTTCGGCTAATAGTTCTTTGGAAATCCCCTTGTTGGTGCAAAAACACTATTTTATGCCTGTCAAACTGTTATCTTTGACATTTTTTATTAAATTCAACTAAAGAAAGAAGAACAAATGATGTGTTTTTGTGACGGGCTGCTGGAAAAAGTGTCTAAAGTTACAATTTGATTCCTTGCTAAAATGTCTGTTAGAATGGGCTAACAAACAGAAAAACATTTTTCTGAAAATGGTCAGGTACAGGGAAAACCAGAAAATGAGTGAAAAAGCAGCCAATGTCCGAAGAAAAACTTTGAAAGACCTTCAAAAATCCTGAAACTATATTGCTTAAAACCACTTTAAAAAATTACAAGAAAGTTTGTCTCTTTTGAAGAAAAGTATAGAGTGGTGGCTCAATACTTTTGACTGTAATAATTGCAGAACAGTGACAGACAGAACAATGTATGACTCCCAACACTAACTACTTTAGCCAAAATGGCTCCTATCTCATAAAGAGGGCTGTGCAAAGTTCAAAACAGTTGTTAACCTTTTGCTGACACTAAAACCCTTACATTTTGAATCAGCTCTGTGCTCATTCCAGTCCTCTGCTCTCTCATATTTCTCCTCATTTTTTTCTGCCTCTGTTTGACTGGCCCTGATTCTGTCTGCTTCTTACTGTCCCCAGTTTGCCTCTTTAAGTGTGACATGAAGTCCTCAAACAGATGCGAGGATTCAGTGTGACAGTTTTATCTCTGATGCTGTCCACAAATTCTGGGATAGTGCCCAAAGATTTATGACATCCGGCTGGCACCTGGCTCTAAAACTGGGAGAGAGGCTTTATGTATGTAATAGAGTAAAAGAAAATGCAACTGTGAGATGAAAGTAATGGATATTATGTCAAAAAAGGTGATAATTGGAAACACTTCACTAGCAGTGAATCTGAGTACTGGCTTCAAGAGCCAACAAAGTGTTTACATGTTAACCAGATTTATTGCATTTATTTCTGTGTTTCAGGGTAACAACTTCTAAACTCTTGTCCTCTTTTACTTTTTAGCAAAGCAAAGTAACACAAACATCAATCACTACTAATTAAATTATCATGCTTATTATCAAAGGACACCCGTCATTATCTCTGCTAATCATATCTCAACACATATTTGATGGATTACCATGAAAATTTATATGGACATTCATGCTTCCCAGACAGTGTGTCTTCATTTTCTTTGGTGATCCTTCTTTGCTAACTGTTTGATGGAAATAGCTCTATAATTATTAGATGGACTCTTCAAAATGAATTTTAATAACTTGCTGATCCTCTGACTTTCAGCAGCATCATGCTAAAGAATTGTGTCTAAATATTGTTTATGACTGGGTACCTAAACATTATGATGGCATGATAAAATATTAAACTAAGTAAACAAGATATTGTACAGCTTCAAAAATCTGTTATGACTTTCAAATCTTTTTTGGTTTTTAACAGACAGTATCACCTGTCCTGGATGGATGAACACTGGATGATATCTACCCACTTCGAAAGCATTGTGTGGGCATCTGTTAAAAGCACAAACATACCGTGGAGCTTGCAATAAAGCAGAAATGTCATTTATCTATATACCATTAGCACATTGTATTGATGTTCCCATCTTTAGTTGAAAGTGGAACTGCAAATGGCTTTAGAAATATAGCTTTAGAAATGATGCCAGAAGATGGTTCGATCTCTCTGGTGCTATTGTGGAAAGATAAAGAGAGATGAGACCTAATGCAAAGGATTAGGCAGAATTACAGCCATCTCCATACAACTGATTCATATTCTGCACACAGTGGGATCAGCTTCAGTGTACACACACCTAGACAGGTCTCAGCTAAAGACTTACCGTTCGTTGTTTAATCAGTAGACATACATGTGTGAACATTTAAACCCACCAGGCTTCTGTCTGATGTGATTCTTTTTTCCATCAGTCCTAATACGCACACAAGTTTAATCCTAGGGGTTGGAAACACCAGCTGCTGTTTTACTGCTTCCTAAAAACAATGCTTACTCCACATTAGCTGTGTCTGGGCTTTCTGGCCCTATTAAGAGCCAAAAAGACTGCCTTAATAGAAAGTGTTCTCTTTTTATAGCTGCCAGTGGATGTAACAACACAGTCTCTGTCTCATGAGGGATAGCTGAACCATGACCTCAGTGAGGACAACTATAGAGAGCAAGATAAAGTGGGACAGAAACACAGAAAAGCTGATCAGCTGTCAAGTTGCAAGATGAATTAAGAAGAGGGAGATATTAAATGCTAGAACTTCACTACACAGACAAAGTTTCAAGGGCACCGGCCTTTAACGATGTATTGTTTAAGTATGAAAGCGGAGGCTCTTTGGGAATTAAATAGAAATGTGCTCAAAATGAAATGGTAACAAAAGAATAAGAGCATCTCTTGAGATGTGCATTTGAAGAGGGTAAAAAGCTTTTACTATCACTCCAAAAAAAAAAAAAGGGAGCTGGCTTAATATTAAACGGCTTAAAATATAGTTTGTGAATGAGAAAAATAATGTGCAGGTAACAGATAACCCATTAGTCTTATTCAAAGTATTAACACAGCTTTCACTCTCTGTCTGAATTTAGTTACATTTTTCACTGTATCAATGTCTATTCAACATCAAAGTGGTTTTTAGGGAAATGCTCTTCACCAAAGAGCCTCATTGAGTCCCCCTTACTCTGCTGACTATTAATATCCAAGCATGAGTGAAAATGAGTGATGAGTGTTAACTAAACAAAAATCATTACAAATGCCCAAGAATCACATCAATGATTTTAAAAGCACTGAACCCTATTCTGAATACCATCAAGCACAAAAATCCCACACCAAATACTGTTGTGAGGATAGAGGCCTGCTCAGAAAGAAGCATCCTACACATCATCAAGTCAGTGCATCTAAGACTGAAGAAAAAGATAACTCCCCCGGAGAGAACCCCTGGAGGACAGGGCTGTATCGCTGCTGTGTGTGCTGACACATTGGAAGCTGATTCACAATGTGTTTGATCATTTCTTCGGCACCAATACAGTATGATGCAAACAAGGAGGAGAAAAATCCAGGTCATGCTTAAAGCCCTTCAGAGATTTCTTATTTTGTACACACTTCTCTCCCTTCACTAAAACTCTCACTCTTTTATTCCCTTTTTGTGTTGTATTACATTATTACTGAGCGTGTTCTTCTACACACTGCCTGCATCTCTTTTTGTAAAAATTATCACTGCTAGTCACACTAACACTTATGTTCTTTTTATCGCATTCTCTGTTTGCCCTGTTAACCTCTGGTCTTTCGCTTTCTTTTTTCTTTCCCTCACCTCTACAGCCTCCAGTTTTTCTGCCTTTCCACCATTCTCCATCTTCTTCTCCTCATTTGCCCTTGCCTCTCTTCCTGCCACTCATAAAAAGTCTCTGTGCATTAATGTGTGCTCACCTGAAAACAATTCAGTCTTACTCTTCCTTACGCTTCTCATAAATAAACAACTGTAGCCTTTTGACACAAACATCACATAGGCAGAATAGCTCTAAATGAGTCGAAAACATAGCGAGAAAAATGTATAGTTTATTTTAATAATTTGCTTAAGAGTTGGTGAAGCATGTTCTCCCCCATGCAATCTCTCCTCATTACTTTTTGATGAATAACTGATGAGACTGTGCTGCTGTTGTGGCGGTGGCACAACATTGGTATGCAGACAAAGATGAAACAGAGACAGATTTTTTTTTCACGCCATGCACTGTTGACGAACAGTTTGTCTGTACTTAATGAATCACCCAGCAATCATTTAATTTTGATTGGGTGAGCGGCTGCATGAGTTGCTGTTCATGGACCTCAGAGTGACTCTGAGAAAATGGAGTCATGCCCGGCTAATAAGAAATGAACTACGCAGAGAGTGATGGCGGCACTAAAATGCATTTGTCCTCTGCAGCCATTAATGTCAAATCTCACAGAAAATGATGGTGTTTATTAAGAGTGAGTGTGCAAAGACAGAAAGTATGAGCCTGTGTGTATGTGTTGGTAATGCTCAGCTGCTGAGAAAACACTCTGTGGCTAAGCATTAGTACTCTCTGACTGGCTTTGAACAGTGCCTCCATTAAATCATAGTAGAAGCCCAAATGGAAGAGGTCAACAGTGATAAGACTGACTCAGGTATAATTTTCTGCAGACAGGCACAGGTTCACACTAGGACACCAGAGTGCAAACACTCTTTGAAGGTTGTCATTTAATCGAACCAGGGGAGCTGTGACACATTACTACCTCATGACAAGTCAGATAAAGCTTCCACTTTGGAGATATATGCCATTTGACAGATAATCTTATCTGATTTGCTGGCAAGCATAAATTTCTTGTGTGGGTGGTGCCAGTAGGAATTAAACCGTTGAGTAATGCAACAGTAATTCATCCATCCTAAAAATCAAATTCATCGCAGTGAGATTAATTGGAAGCCAAGAGTTCAAGGAAGAACCTAAGCAGTATTACAAGCCAAAGCTGAGATAGTAAAGAGGCACACAATCAGAATTTATGATACAGTTTGAGCTTTACATTAAGCTGTTAGCACCTTGAAAACTGAACTTCTAGTTGTGGCTTTGCTCACAGTAAAGTGGTCATCTCAATCAGTGTTTGAAGTTGTTTGAATTACATAACTACCCTTTTAAATGGCCTGAAAGTGGATGGTTGCTGATAGCTACTCCTTTGTTCTTGAGTCATACTTTGAGTCAGATTGTCAGTGCTACAATCTGCAAAGAAAGAAGCCACTCAAACTGAAACTGGTATCTAG
>VUQS01011698.1:4252-19743 GCA_015108495.1 Heterochromis multidens
TTTTTTTTTTTTTTTTTTTTTTTTTTTTAGCCCTCTATGAATTTAATTCACAAAATTACAGTTTTCCTACACTGTTTTGGTTGGATAAAATAAGGACTGTCCTGAACACCATTGTTAGGGCTCAGGAGCTTCTGTAGTTAATTACTAGTGAATATTCAAAGGCTCAAGTATGGTGAAATTTCCATATATACTCACCTTGATGTCATCAGGTGGTTGCAACCATGGCAGATAAGCAGTGTACACTGATTTGTCAGTGAAATGCTTGATGGTGTTGCTAGAATTTGCCCCAGTGGCTTTGCTGACCTGTCAGGAAAATTGCTTAAAAGCCATTCTTACCTATACAGAATAAATGTTATTTTATAATCAAAATTTTTTTCTTTCTTTTCTTTTTTTTTTTTTTACAGAAAAGAACATATTGAGGTGTAACCCCTTTGTAAACACCATAATTTTGGCTAGTAATTGGAATATGAAAACTTTTTTTAAAAAATCAGTAACTGTGATTGATTGCAGAACACTGTTATAATTACTCCCCTTACTGATAATGATGTAATTTGTTCAGTGGTGGGTGATGAAGTAATTTTCAGTAATATTCTTGGGTGATCTTGACTGTACATTTAACAGTTTGTTTTCATGATTCTTTAAATGTTTTCTGTGTCTATTAAATGTGTTTTTGAAAGTCAAAAGTTAAACACTGTAAAATAGCTAAGTGATTCCTTTAAAGAACGATGATGTTCCTCTCATCTCAGGATGTTGATTGCTCATGTGAAGAAACATGCCTTTTGTCTAAATGATTTGTTTTACATGAGCCCAAAGTGTGACCAGGTAACATAAGATAACAGCAGAAGTGTTGTGAGGGGTTGCTATGGTTTCTTTAACACCTCAAAGCCATACCATTAAGTTGCTATTAGGCTTCTCATCTTTAAATACAGTGTTGTAGTAATTAAGAATCAGGATCAGAATCAGAATACTTTATTAATCCCTGAGGAAATTATGTTTGGTTACAGTTGCTCCAGGACAGTTAAAATACCAATATCAAATAATACAATATATTACAACATATTACAAATAGCTCTAATAATACAGTAACTCAATATATAAATATCCTAGTATATTACAGAAAATTCACTATAGATAAAGTTGAAATTTGAGGTGCCCCTCTTATCATACTGCCTTTATTATGTTAATTAATATTGAAAAGTAAATTAGAGCACTGTGACAGACTGTTGACCTGTCCCAGGTGTATCCCACTGGAAGGACAAGTTAAACATAACTACAGCACAGATGTCACTTCTTTAAACACAACTCAGATGCACTGACAGCAGTATAATTTGGTTCAGTTTTTATTTACATAGCAACAGTTCACAACAGCAGTGAATTGCAGGTGTAAATTGAAAAACAGATCTTGTGTGGTTCATATTGCATGGGTATTTTTGAAGAATTGCAAGTTAGCCAGATTGACTGAACGTTTTTTTTTTTTACCTACAGGCCCTGAACAATGTGTTTTCTATTTTTGCTTTAGTGTGTAATGAAGCTGTGTGTGATTTGGAAACACTGTGAAGTTTTGAGCAAAGACAAAACTATTTTGATGCCTTTGTGAGGTTTTGCCAGAAAATTGAGACGTTTTACAAATGTATTGTGAAAATTGTATTCTGCATTTACAGTTTCAACAAAAGCTTAGAAGCGTTCAAGAAATGTGTCTTAGCAGTTGTGAAAAACTGTAAATTATTGGTCCTTGCTGTGCCCACCCACAAGATTTCAAGGAGGGACTTGAGCCTTTCACCATTTAACCAGTGAGTAGCCGGGTCCCAGTGACACAGAGGGCTTTTCAAAAGCTGGAGTCACAGCGAGCTGGGGATCCCCTCACACTTCCATCCTAGCCATGTGAAGAGCAATCTAACAGGCTTTCTGCTTTATAATGGATGCATGCGCTTTTGATGTTTCGAAGAGTTCTTCACTACCCAATCAGCTGGATCAGGCTTTTGATAAATGTGACAGGAAATAACTGCTGCGGACTTTGTCGGTGTGGATGGACAGGTCAGAAGTGCATATGCGACACTGTGGGAACACTTGGATTTATTTACCGCATCCTTCTGGGATTTGCTGCCGACAAAAACAATTTTCTTGATCGGTTAAAATAAGGGAGAGAATGTATGGAATAAACCAGCACTGTATTTACATGTAAGAGGGCCGCACACTCTGATTGTATGATAGCCACAAAAATGACTTTCTTTGTTGCTCATGCATTTTTTGTTGCCTCTGCAGATCGTTTCATTTTTTCGTGCTGTGGTGCCAGGCTCAGGTAAGCCACTAAAACTTGTCAATTATCAAACATAATTAACAACAAGGAGCAGTTAAAAGAAGGAATAGTTAAAAGTTTACAATTCAAATATGACATTTGAACATGATAGCTAATATTAATGTGCCAAGTAAGAATAAGTTAGGAAGGAAGAAATCTGACGTATATGACATGTTTTGGTGCTTCTAAAATTGGCTATCATTTCTTTATCCCAGAGTAGAAAGACAAAATTATGTATTTTATTTTTCCCTTTGCATAAAAAAGGGGGAGAATCACCCGTCTCCTAATTTTAACCAGTATGTGAGGACGCAGGGCGCAGTGACGGACCAGCTCAGCCGCAGACAGGTCAGAGTTTACCAGCTCTACAGCCGGACTAGCGGGAAACACGTCCAGATTCAGGGCAAAAGGGTCACCGCCACCGCCGAGGATGGAAATCTGTACGGTAAGAGCTAACCCCAGGCCTGCAGGCAATTCCACTGCTTACTTTAAGATTGACCAAAGTATAAGCTCAGTTAGGCCTACCGTCAGTTATTTGATTAAGTATTAAGTCGTTAAATTTATCTTCCAGTTGCCCCCCGGAAAAATCGAAAAATAAATTAAAATAATTTTGCTAAAGATTTTAAACACATTTGTTTGTTTGCTTATTATTATTACTATTATTATTATTATTGTGTAGGTGGCTAAAAATGATATGTCCTCACCTTTTTGTGCAACACATGCATAATATGAAGTATAATTATTCATTAAAATATAACATTTAGGCAGTTAAAATCAAACATAAAAAGAACATACAAAAACAAAATATTTTAAACTTTGTTTTATAGAGATGTCATGATAAATATGTATTGATGATAAGTGTGATATTCAAAAATATTGGTAATAATGCACATATGCACTATATTTTGCACTCTGATGCACATATTTTAAGTAATTGTGTAATTTTATCTGCTTTGTTTATATTCACTAACTTTCACCACCTCAATGTACTTTTATTTTGAGTAGGGCTGTCACAATATAACATTTTCTCTACATGATTATTATGGCCAAAGGAATTTATGATAATGATACAACTGCAATACCATTAGGAAAAATGAATAACATTAAAAATAATCATACAATCAGTAAAACTAATTTTTAACTTTGTTTAATATGTGTTTTGTCTCTTTTTTGGCAAGAGAGTATAGTATTCTTAATTTTGAGTAATTAAGAATACTCAAAATACAAGTATTGGAGGATTCAATTCAATTCAATTTTATTTATATAGCACCTTAACAGTCACCTCAAGGCGCTTTATATTGTAAGGTAAAGACCCTACAATAATACTAAATAAAATGTAGAGGGACTCTGTAACCATACCTGTACAAAAGCCTGAAAAAGAACAAATGCACAATTATTTACCATATTATCATATGCGAATTACATGCACAATATATTTCATTTTTAAATATCATGGATACCATCAATACCATACTATTAATTTGTTAGCTTAATTAATTTTCCAAAAAACACAGTAAATAAGTCTATATTTTATTTGTTTTCAGAGTTTCATGCTAAAAGGCAAATTTTCCACAAAGTAAGATATGTTAATAAAGAATCATACATTTGGTTACTGCATTTTTTTCTGTTAAGAGCTTTTAAATTTTAATGTTCCACATAGGACAAAATTCTATAGAAATACATTGTGACATTAGCAGACCCCAAACCGCACTCCTTTCTCTAGATAAGTCACAAATGACCTGGCGGAGGTTAAGAGGTTAAGGGTTTTGCACAGTTTGGTAGAATGCGGTAGACTAGCCTCCAATCAGTGACAATGCCTTGTTAAAGAGACTCTTCCGAGGAATTAAGTGAAAATCTGGAGTTTTGTGGTTCCCCACAGCACAGCTATTTAGCCCCTGCTGGGGACTAATGTCCTCAGGCAAAGCCGGCAGTTTCACATCCAGTCTGTCTATCCCTCCCACTTTGAGGTGTTTTCAGTCCTGTATGTTAATTCCGCCTTCCTGCTGTATCCACGAAACCATCGTCTGATGAATTTAGTGGCTGATTAGGACAAGCCCTTTGTTTCTGTAACCCCAATACACAAGACTGTCATAATGGTCATGATTAACTGTTGAATAATAAGTGAGAATGTATATTCTGCTTCCAAGATCTAGCTCTTTAATGATCAGACATAACATTTGTTTAATCAGTCGGTGTTTTGACTTCCAGCAGGTTTTTATCACTGAGGAGTTTCAGCTCAACAGAGTGTCCACTGAGCAAAGAACTGCAAATTCTTATGCTAACAACTAATACAATAAGTTAACTGACAATTTTTAGACTCCATCATCCATGTAAGTTTTATATCTTCAGTGAATAGTAGACACTAAATGCTGGTCATACCTTGTACAGAAGAAACCAGAGCTTTATATATCTGCTTTCAATAATATTTGATTCCTACAAAGACATTTTGTACATAGCATGTTACACATAACTCATGTAGACACACACAACAAGACAAAAGTGAGTCTGTGGTTGTGTTCTAAGCTCCCTGACATCCTCAGCTCCCTGATGTTCTTGTGTCTTTCTTGCAGCTCGCCTGTTTGTTGAGACAGATACCTTTGGCAGTCGAGTGAGAATAAGAGGTGCAGAAAGTGGGCGCTACCTCTGCATGAACCGGAAGGGGAAGCTTGTTGGGAAGGTACGGGTTGAGTAGGTCGATTTCCCTCTTTGACAACACAGTAGAAGAAACTTTACACTGTCTTTAGTGATCAAAGTAGGGAATGAATGTGGTGAAGTAAAAAAAAAATAGCAGTCAAACTGTATTGCTGTAGACTGATACTTTATCAGTGAACTTTATAATTTAACCTCATAACATCTACAAGGTCAACCCATCTAGGGTTAGGGTTGGGCTTTGTTTTAGCTACACTCTAAATAGGCAAATTTTCAGAGACTACAAGATTTGACATTTCAAATGAAGTATATACAATGAAGTATATAAATACTGTTTTTTTTTCAAAGCTTTTATATGTCAGTTATAAAAATTCTATATAAAGGTTACAGATATTAACTGAACCCAAACCCTATCCCTAACCCTTACTGTTAGGGGTAGGGTTTGGGTTGACCTGGTGGATGCTGGTGGATAGTAAGAGGTTAAGGCAAAATGAACACCTTGAACACCTTGAAAATCAACACTTCAGTTAGAACACATCAGTGCCACCAATGTTCCTTACTTAGCATGTAAAGTTAGTGTAACATCTTCCGATAAGATGACAGAAAGATCTTGCATCACTGGAAATCAACAGAAATTCAACACTTATGGGAAAACTTTTCTTCAGAGGGCATGCAGTCTGTACTTTATCAGATTGCATATCCACTAAAACACACACTGTAGCTCTGATGCTAAAGCTCCAGTCCATTGTCACTGAACTCTCATACCTTGTCAGTCACTCCAGGACATGATATCGTACTGGAAAAAAGGGATCCTCTCAGGAGTGATATCACTCAGTCCTATTGGCCATGGCTGACAATGGTGGTACCTCCCATCATGCACTGTCTGTGTGTTTGGTCATAAGTCAACTCTCCACTTCCTTCATGGAAATGGAAAAGATAGATTCACATATCTGGCTGACATGACAAGTCATAAATCTCTTTCTCATCATGATTCAGAGGTGTTGAAACTGTGGCTGCTGTGATGTCTGTTTAGAGATAAAAAAGTTCACTGAGACTTCACATGAGATAGTCTGTAGGTACAGATGAAAAGAACAGTTCTTTTCAGTACTTCTCTGTACGAAGTTATAACAAACTTGAATGTAGCCATCACACCTTTTCTGTTATGTTTTTCTATTTATAATCTTATAGGTTTTACCTGTTATTAACATGCCAGAGGACAATGACAAATGAATAAATCATGTTAATTTCCTTTGATATTTGGGGAATGTGGTTATTAACCTTTTAGTAAACTTTTAATTTGATACCTATCTACTGTTTAAATATAAACTACAATCAGAAGCTGGTTACCTTAGCCCAGCATAAAGACAGCTAGTATATCTCTGTGTGAAGATAACAAAATTGAGATCTAAGTCGTCATCAGTGATGACCCCAACCCTAACTCTAACCCTAGGCAATCAGAATTTGTAATTTTTGGTTTTATTAAATTTTTCTTCCAAGTCTTGGCAATAAGGGAACAAAGAAAATAATCATTCTAACTGAAATACATGAAAAACTATTCAGTTTTTGCCCCCACATTTTCTTTTGGATTTCTCCACAATATTGGGATTGGGGTTATCACGTATGATGACTTCAACCTCAGAGGGCTAATTCATAAAAAAAAACAAACAAAAAAAAAAAACATGGCACCTTGTTTCACATAACAAACAAAAGCAAAACTGTTTTGTTCAAAAATTACACGTAATGTTTCTGTTGAGCTTTAGAGGGCCACTATTTTGTTTGCTTTGATCAAAGCCAGACCAGTAAGCCACACAATTTCAGCTTCATAGTTTATCTTCTCATCTTACTCTCAGCAATAATGCCAATAAAAGCAGTATCTAAGTAAATTTAAAAATAATATCAAACAATTACTTTAGAAGTGGGTATTTTTACATTTTGTTTTGCACTGAATAAACTCTTTTTACACAAATGACTAGTCTGTGACTTTTGCTTATTCAGGCTGTGTAACAAATTGTAGACGAGGGCACTATTGTGATCAATACTAGCTACTTCAGTAATATCCATCACACTGCAATATTTAACCCTCTGAGGTCTAAGTCGTGAAGGGTAACAATCCCAACCCTAAACCAAACTCTAACCTTAGGCAATCAGAATATGTAAGTTTTGTTTTTATCAAATTGTTCCCCATGTTGTGCAATCACACAATAAAGAAAATAATCATTCTAACTGACAGATATCAAAAACTATTCACATTTTTTCCAGAAAGAATCTGTTATGGTTTTCTCCAAAGTATAGGGTTAGGGTAGAGTTAGAGTTGGGTTGAGCACCTACGATGACTTAGATCTCAGAGGGTTAAGTAAATTTTGCTGACATTAGCAAACAAGAAGCCATCAGAAGCTCACCCTTGACTGAATTGAAACGAGAAAGCCTGTTTTATTGCTTGTTCCCTCAGCATCTTATTTATAACAGGATGAATGTGGTTTTCTCTTCCAAATGTTAAAGTCATATTTTAAGAAGACTGATACCTTAAAAGCTGTTTGAATTGACAGTTGAAAATTTTCTTTTGAGATTGTATAAATTTATTTATTCCATGAGATCCAGCAATCATTTTGAATGTAAATGAATCAAAACATAACCAGCCAGTGTCTGTCCAGTCGTAATAGAAGAAACCTTTTCTATCTTCTCACACAGCCAAACGGCCGGAGCAAAGATTGTATCTTCACTGAGATTGTACTGGAGAACAATTACACAGCGTTCCAGAATGCCAAGTATGAGGGCTGGTATGTGGCTTTCACCAGGAAAGGGAGGCCCATCAAAGCCTCCAGAACGAGGGAGAATCAGAGAGAGGTCCATTTCATCAAGAGGCTACACACAGGATTGCCTCCCTTTCCCAACACGGACCAAAGTAAACCCTTTGAGTTCATCAGATTTCCATCCACACGTAGGGCGAAGCGGAACAGGAAATCACCTATCTCTTCCTAAGCGCAGTAAAAGGAGTGGACTGATGACAGCTGCGAAATGGGAAGAAACAGATGCAATTTTATTTTTGTATATTTTTTTGACAAGTGAAAGATGGCTCAGATGCCATAATATTGCTGTAAAATGATCATGTGTAAATATTGAAAGAGAGTAAAGCAAGTGCATTGTATTTAATTGTCTATTGTGTGTGTGTTGAAGTAACAAAGATAGCCTTTGAATCCACACATAGCACAATTACATACTAAATGGCAAATGGACTGATTCTTATACAGCACTTCTCTGTTTATCCATTCACTTTTTCTATCTAACATTCACACTCCAGTGGATGCATCAGAGAGCAACTTGGGGTTAGTATCTTGCCCAAGGATATTTGACATGTAGACTGGAGCAGCCAGGGATTAAACCACCAACCTTCTGATTAGCAGATGACCTGCTGTACCTCCTGAGCTACAGCCACCCATACTGCACTTTCACATTTCAAATCAAACATAAAATTACATTCAGTTACGCTCTAAAGTTTTTTTTTTCCCCTCATACTCTAGGGGGTGGACAAAATAATACCATGCATGCCTAAAGGAAAAGTGTTTAAAGCAACAGGGAACAACCAAAGAGCTCCAACAAGACCATTATAACAACTTTGAACTTTTGGTTTAGTAAAAATAATTTGAACTTAGGCTCTAGGGTTCAACAGTCTGCTCTTCATGCTAATTTCTGTTAAAATGCTCCAAAGGGCACCAAAAGCACAGACATGCTGGCGAGATCCAGTTTAATGACTAATTAGTTGAGGTGAGGTGATTGTAACCACACAGTGATTGTTCACCGCTGCCTAGTCAAATATCCAAAAGGATGAGTTATAAAAACAACAACAAAAAAAAATTCTACATTTGTTATTAAGGGGTAATCCATCCATAGATGTCAAAAATGTTTTTTGTACCCATCTGTGAGCAGACCCCCAAACTTCATGTGGCCTTAAGATTAGCTCAAGAACAGTGTGTAGAGAGCTTCATGGAATGGGTTTCCATGGTCGAGTAGCTTCATCCAAGCCTTACGTCACCAACTGCAATGCAAAGCGTCGGATACAGTGGTGTAAAGCATGCTGCCACTGGACTCTAGAGCAGTGGAGACGTGTTCTCTGGAGTGAGGAATCACACTTCTCCGTCTGGTAATCCGATGGATGAATCTGGGTTTGGTGGTTGCCAGGAGAACGGTACTTGTCTGACTGCATTGTGCCAAGTGTAAAGTTTGGTGGAGGGGGGATTTTGGTGTGGGGTTGTTTTTCAGGAGTTGGGCTCGGCCCCTTAGTTCCAGTGAAAGGAACTCTTAATGCTTCAGCATACCAAGACATTTTGGACAATTTCATGCTCCCAGCTTTGTGGGAACAGTTTGGGGATGGCCCCTTCCTGTTCCAACATGACTGCACACCAGTGCACAAAGCAAGGTCCACAAAGACATGGATGAGAGAGTTTGGTATGGAAGAACTTGACTGGCCTGCACAGAGTCCTGACCTCAACCCGATAGAACACCTTTGGGATAAATTAGAGCGGCGACTGTGAGCCAGGCCTTCTCATCCAACATCAGTGTATGACCTCAGAATTGTGCTTCTGGAAGAATGGTCAAAAATTCCAATAAACACACTCCTAAACCTTGTGGAAAGCCTTCCCAGAAGAGTTGAAGCTGTCATAGCTGCAAAGGTTGGGCCGACATCATATTAAACCCTATGGATTAAGAATGGGATATCACTCAAGTTCATATGCGTGTGAAGGCAGACGACCAAATACTTCTGGCAATATAGTGTATTTGCTCTGAAGTTGTAATGGGATCAATGGCATGCTATTCCTAAATTTTCTTCTAGCCTGGTGTCAAAAACAGTTCATGCATCAATATGCATGATCTAAAAGGAATGTTTTGGATTTTAGGACCTCAGTCAACCTTATGGCAATGCTAAGGGAGAAATCTGTACATCATCAGTGTCAACAAGATTCATCTTCTGTACACCATGAGAATCTATACCAAATTTCATGGAAATGAAATATTTGAGAAATTTCAGCCTGGACTCGACAGTTCACCAGTCTATGCTTCCAAGTGGTCCACTTAAACCATGAAACCTTCACAGAAAAGAATGAGCTGTTATTAATATCAGCTACTGTACAAAATACATTTACAGGTGCTACATACAAATAGGCTGTCAGAGCCAGGGATGATGCCTGTGCAGCAGTTGTGGAGTTGGTTCAAACACCAGTGCTCACATCACATTAAACTGCTTTGCTGTTAGAACTGACTGTCAGGACTGACCCTATGCTGTTTGGAGTTAAGCCAGACAATGTAGCTCTTTTAATGAACTTGGCAAAGAAGGAAGACATGAGTCTTAGTCTGAATTAACACCGATGGTAGGAAATGTGACTGCATTTATGTGAATGTAATGAGATCTATTTTTAAAACAATGCTAAGAAAACATTTGACAACAAGATGATGGGAGCACATAAGCACGAATATTTCAATTTAAGTGAAATGTTCAAATTGTAAGTTTTTCACAGTAATTTAACAAAATTAATTCTATCAGATTGAAACTATTTATTTATGTATTGTTAAACCAAGATAAAGATATGTATAGTATCGTCACCACATTGAAAAATATAATATATTAATATAATATATATATATACTGTTCTAGGAGAACAGCAGCAGTCATTTACATTAGGATGGTAGATCTTGCATTGATTATGAATTTGTCTTTTGTCTTTCTTATCAGGAATACTAATAGAAGCCCAACAGATTTTAGTGTGATTTTTTTTTTATTCTTTGAAAAATGTCTCTGCTTTATGCTCTTCATAACTGATTGTTCAGCTCTTTCTCCTCTTTGTCTTCTAAACCTCCTGTAAGGTCAAAGGTCAGGCTTGACTAAAGGGCAACATCCCCTGACAGTGTGCATGCTTGATGACCGAGCAACACTTTCAACTCCTGATGACCTTGTGCCATTTGCCTTCGTCCTCGGGCCTAAATCCTGCTCCACTGTGTATTTTGGGGTATTATATATCGTCTTTGGCCCCCTCCAGTGGTAGTTGCGGTTAATTGAACTGGGATCAGGTGGAAAGTCAGCTGACTTTAGCACAAACAGGAAGGGGAAGTCGCAGACCAGTCATGTAAAACAGCCAATATATTTTTGTGCGTTTGTTTTATTTAATAGGTGAAGACTTTAAAAAATGTTCGTCGGGGATGACGAGGACGGAGATTTCTTATCTCCTACAGGAGGGTGAGTTTGTTTCTTATTGGTATTCCGACCTAATGCTCTGTAGCCTACAAGCTAAGTAGCTCACCAGCTTTTAGCCCATGTTCTGGCTGACCCAGCTTTCACTGGAGTCACCATTTAAAAAAATGATATAAAGCTCCGACTGTTCATTTTAAGCCCATTTTTCTAGCATGGAGCAGTTATTTCAGTTATAGTTTTAATTTCCTTTGTTACGTTTTTAATTGTTTCACCAGAATATCAAGAGAAGCACGTAGAAGTCATGTGTGTTATTTAAATGAAGTTCTCTCAAAATAACATATCCGCGCCGAATTTTAAAGTGTCCTCGTCCACAAAAAACGGCTTTTAAAGATGGGTGGTTAGGTGAATCTCATGATTATTAATAGCATGCGGAGTCAGCAGGTATGAACAGGCACGGAACATTTTCGTTATGCACAGTGTGACCTCATAAAGGGTTACGAAGAATTATGGGTGCTTATATCACACACTGCTGGTTTCATATGGCCTGCTGTTGGTCTGACGAGATATCACATGCTTCCAGTGACTCATTTGCCAAGTAATATTTATGAATGAAACTTTTCAGACTGTTGGGATGTTCAGGTCTTCATGAAATTTGATTTCACGTTCATATTTATCTGTCGCCAGCAATAAAAACATGAAGAAGCAGAGGATTTTATTAGGAACAAGCCGCAAAACTTAGCAATGAGTGCGTCTAATAGGACTTTCTTCAGGAGTGAATCTTTTTTTTTTTTTTTTTAAATACACACAAACTATGAATTATAAGTATGAGTTTTAGGGAGAGACTGGGGACAGTTTCAACAAGTCCCTTTCCTCCAATCACACATGGGATAGAGTGATGACGTTTTACTCCTATTGCGCATGTTCAGTAAGACCTCAGTCTAGACCGAAGAGTTTCATTATTTACTACTCCATTTACCGAAGAAAACCCCGTTTTTATTTATTTATTAATTATTATTATTGTTACTTTTATATGTGTTTCAACTGTTTCTTTATGAACTTATTTTTTCCTACTGTTCTGACCCTTTTAATGAATACATCCAGTCAGTGCTTTTTGAACTGGATAGTGATATGGTCACTATGTCAGACTTAGCTGGTGCATAATGTTTTGTCAGGTGTGACAGGGATTGGGACTAAATTGGTCATATATACTTTCCTATTAAAAAAATGTGTGAGAGCAACCGAAGGAGCTAGAAGGAAAAAGGAGGAGAAGAAGATCTGATATTGGGATGTTTTCTTCTGAAAAAGCCTGAAAACCAAGTAACTTATGAGACACTGGATCATGATCTTTGAGCTTAGAAGTGTTTTTGCAAATTATCTAACCCATCTTGCCCTCAGTAACATACAATAACTGAGCTGTACAGGATTCCTAAAATTCGTCCTACAACAGAGACACATACATATGTGATGTGTTTTGAACATGAGTACAGGTCTTACTGAAACACATTCTGCCTATTAAAATCCAACTAATGAATGAAAATGAATGTTTTTACCATGACAGTGTGCAGGTAACATGTACATATAAAGAGGTTACCTCTCCAAACAAAAACCACAAAAGCGGCCTGATATCGGATAGAATTTTAAACTTGTTAAACTGTGACTCACAGTCTAAAATAATGAGTAAAGTGAATAATTAATGAGCAAATTTGGGGCTAGTTGTTTCACAGTGATACAGAGGTTCTGAGGGCCATACCACATTTACGTGAAATATACAGTTATGTGAAAAAGTTTTCACATGACTCTATACAGTCTTATGAAAAAGGAAGTACACCCATAAAAGCAGGTTTTGGCAGTTTAATGGTTGGAAGTATTCAGGTGTGTATTAAAACAATGCTAATGAAGAAAGATAATCAGCAATGATCTTAAAGAAGGAACTGGTGCTGCCCATCAATCTGGAAAGGGTTATAAGGACATTTCCAAGTGGAAAATATTCATGACACTTGCCAGCCTTCTCTGGAGTGGATGTCTCAGCAAATTCTCCCAAGGTCAGGAGCCGGTTATGTTCAGAAAGTTTAAAATCAGCTGGAAGCGCCATGTTTTCTCGGATTCTTTCATTTACAACATGTTTTAAGCGCACTATAGATTCTCTACTGGGGGAATATGTGTTGTATATGCAAGTTGTTAAGCTGTACTTTACTAAAATTACAGAATGAAACGCAAACTGTGTGTCACATTGTCAGGGGAATGTGCGTGTATTATTTAATGATTCAGAAAATGTTTAAATGTATTTATACTTCATACTTATCTGCTTCTTAGTCTGTTTTACACTGCTGGAATTGCAGCTACTAGAACACAGGACACACATCACGAATACCCATTCAATCAATGGAAGCAATTTCACATTGACCTGCTGAAAAACTAAAGCGATTTCCACTTCTCCTTTGTTAGGCCATGGGACAGTATCATTTAATGTTTAACACTAGAACTGCCAGGATTCCAAACTTGTATTGCCAGGAGGTGTCATTTTGACCCCTCCTGTAACAGCAGCAATAATCGCAAATTAATAATTTCTTGATGAAGTTAAGTTGTTAATTTTCATCTCATTTTTTCTAATTTTAAGTGATATTTGACAAAAAAATCATTTAAGATTAATTTTTAGGGGTTTTATTAGTTTTATCAATGATTTAGATCATTAC
Source organism: Heterochromis multidens (assembly GCA_015108495.1). NCBI lineage: Eukaryota > Metazoa > Chordata > Actinopteri > Cichliformes > Cichlidae > Heterochromis > Heterochromis multidens. Next base: position 18,069 of record VUQS01011698.1, read on the forward strand.
ATTACAGATCGTAAAGTTAAAATACACACTAGAATAAACTAATAAACAAAGGGCACAACAGATAACAGCTAACACATCTAAAGAAATGTAATTATTACAGAAGAAAACGATTATGAAAAGTTAAAAATTAATTTTGAATAATGTGTGGGATTGGTTGCTCTAAAATTAAGACAGTATAAAAGCAGAGCTCTCACTGTGAAACAGATTGAGCAGCTGATTGCCTACATTTTAAAATTAACCTCACAGCTGGCTACAAAAATGTAAGAAACACATTTTAAATAATTATTGTAAAAGTAGAACAGTCAAAGTTTATCATCTTGTCCACATCTGCCTCCGATCACCAAACCTGCAGCCTCTCATCCAGCGTCCTCACTGCTCCGCCTCAGTCTGCAGCTTCACCTCCTCAGCTCTTCTGCAGAGCTCTAAAACGTATTTCGTTGCTCTGCTCTGGATTTCACTCTTTTGCTCTGATTAGTTCTCCACACTCTGAACACTCTGTTCAGTTCAGCTATGGTTCCCCTGCTGCTCTGCAGGCCAGCAACTCGCCTGGTTTTCCACGCGTTTGGTTACACACTCCCCCCACTCTGCTCTGGCTCAAAATTCCATCCTCAGCCCGGCAGTAATTATTCATCTTTTATGAAACTACAGTCCCCTATATATTAATTTATCAATCACAGCTAGCTACCTATGGGTCCTCTTATAGCAGCCTTCACGTTAAAATGTGTGTAAACAATTGTGTTGCTAGGCAGTAGTAGTTTTACATTAATTGCTTTGGGGTCAAAATGATGCCCTCTGTGGTTCTAGGTATAAGTGGTCATCATTTTTTTTTCTTTTGATCCCACGCACCCCAAAATTAAGTATTTGATGAATAAGCCCATTTTAGGAAAAGTCAGAAAATATGAGATGGTGGGATTTGAATTTAACAAAGATACAGGATTTTTAAAATTCCAAGGGGTCAAAATGACCCCCTTGGCGGTTCTATTGTTAAATATATCCAGTAGTTTCAGAACTCTAATGTGCAGCTGTCACCTTAGAAATAAACAGCAGTATTGAGAGCGTACTCAGCAATAAAATAATTAACTTTAATTAAAATGCTTATTTTACCACCCTGTGCACTAAAACACTGGATTAATGATTTTCTACAGTATTAATCTCTTGGGTTTTTTTTTTTCTTTTTTTTGCAGCAGTGATGTATTTTATTGTTATATTTTTATGTTCTTTATGGATTTTTAAACACCATTTTCTCATCATCTGGCACTGTCTTATTGGAGTAGGTGGCACTCTTAGGGATTATTTTGTGTGGAAGAAGTTATACGACCCATGAAATGCCCCTTTATATAGGGCGTGCACAGAGCCTGAAGCAGAAAGCCAGGATAATGATGCCAATCACACCAACAAATCTACAACAGAATGGCTGAAAAAGAAAAAAGCTCAAGGTGTTGCAATGGTCCTGTCAAAGTGCAGACCTCAATATGATTGAAATGCTGTGGTGGGACCTTAAAAGAGCTGTACATAATTACAAACCTCAATGAATTGAAACAATTTTTTTAATTCATTTGATACTGTTGTCATAATGCAGTGTTTTGCAGCTTGCTCAGAGTGCTCGGAGAGTTGTTGAGTTCAAGAATGTGACTTTTTTTTTTTTTTTTTTTTTTTTTTTTTTTTAAGGATTGAT